>CM040246.1:68351650-68625310 GCA_022545495.1 Chrysanthemum lavandulifolium
ATTTGTAGGTGGTTTGCTTTTATATCATCACATTTTTGGTCAGCATGTAGTACGATTTAGACTTTACTTTGTCTTGAGGAAATGCTACAACAATTTCGGTATGAGCCATGATAAACCAATGTGGTTTGACTCTAACAAATCTATTCTAAAAATTGCGAACTTGTTCGGAATTGATTTAATACTGTAAGCGGCAGTTTAAAAACGGTTCACTTATATTAGTCATAAAGAGCAAATGTAATGCGTAGATTTCGCAAACCATGCTTTTGATGTTTGAAGTTTATGCTTTTGGATAATGAAGTAAAAACTTAAAGCGTGTATATTTCTTAATTATCAGTTTCAAAGTTAATAGAAATTTGGAGAAAGCTTTTATCTTTGTAAAAATATTGAAAATTTTGAAAATGCTGTTAAATAGTGTTGTCTTTTGTATTTCCTTGGTTAATAAAAGGAAAAAGGTTTCGCTAGAAATGAAACTATGAAAATTTGGTGGTACGTTCAGATAGTTATTTGTGAAGGGTGGGGGGTTTATTTTCAAGGTATATATAGTTAGGGTTTTAACACATGCCCTGCAAGCGTATTTGCCATCGAGATACCATGGAGCTACCTCACGCCAGATCTGATGTGGCTACTAAAGTAGCGCCGCCACACTTGTGCCAACATACCCCAACCCTCTCTCGTCAATTCCCAAGCCACTATAGTGGCGTGTGTGATTTTCGAAAAAGGACAAAAAATAGATTTGTATTTGTATAGCGTTTTTGAGCGTGTGTATATTTTCTAGTATGTGCAAGTGTGTGTGTGTTACCAGTGGAGAAGGAAGGAAGAAATAGGTTGGTGGTGCGTATATTTTCTAGTGTGTGTAAGTGTGTGTGTTACCGGTGAAGAAGGAAGAAATAGGTTGGTGGTGCGTATGTTAAAGGGATAAGTTTTATAATAAGCAAAATATCTACACCATCAATTCATGGCCTCCAACTGTCCTCCTCACCCATTAATTATAGAGTACCTTTTTAGCTTCTTTTCTTTTTATTTGTTGTATTTTTTTGTGTTTGTTAGTTTGTTTTAAAATTGTAAAAGAATATAAATTATGAATGGGTGGGGCTCAAATAGCATGTTATGAGTGAAGGGGTGTTTTAGTGTGTGAGTGTTAAAAGTGAAGATGATGAGGTGTGTTGAGATGTGAATGAAAAAGAGAATTTGGCGTCTGTTACACCCCACGCTTAAGACACCAGTTAACGGGGCCGCGAAAAAGACGTCCAGGATCGCGTATTTTATTTGAAAAGTGTATTTTTGTGGGTTCGGACGTCGCTTTTCATAGTCACGTCCGTCTCTTTTAGAAAAACCCATATAGTTATTGCATGTTTAAACCTTTTAACCATAACCTTTAAGGTTACATGTAGCAAATTCTTTAAGAAAATAAAGAAAAAATTAGGTTTTTTAAGTTACAAAGTAAACATATTGCCAAAACTGTATTTCCGTTTTCCTTATTCTATACAAAATAATCCAAAAAATATATAAATATTTTCCTTCAACTAAATGTACCATCAACTTATATAGTTAGTTCAAAAGACCACCAACTTATATACTTCTTTTAGTTATTTCTAGTTTAGGGCTGCTTGTTTGGCTATTGTCTGTTGTTTGTGTCCGATTTGTGTGTTGTTTTGTGACTTTGTATTTTCTTGGTCGGATTCCTATCTCTTTAACCTTGTTCAGAGATGAGGAACATCGTTTGTTCATATCATTTTGTTCAATTTTTAATGAACTACTGCGTTTCAAAAAAAAAAAAAAAAAAATAGAAAATGAACAAATGCATTTCAATAAGAAAAAAAAAAAAATAATAAGTCATTTTAACCATACTTTTATAAATTCTTCAAGTTTGAAGTAACATTGGCATCGGTTATTTACATTCATCATTCCAAAAAGTCTCATCTCCAACCACATCTTCCAAACTTAAACTCAAGGCCTTTATATAATCATCGTTTGATTTACTTTTGCCCAATAACTTAACTAATTCACATTACTTTATGTATAATAGAATCTTAGCAGACCACGTAGCGATGCGGCGTGGTCTTCTGAACTAAATTTTCTGGCAATGTGATGTTATTCGACAATACCATTTCATAAAAAAATACATTACGTAATCGTCTTCCTTAGCTTCAACCTCAAACACACACAACACACAAAAAGGGGTTTAATGAAAAAAATGAATTAAATCAAAAGTTAAACGTTTGGCAACAAATAGTTTTAAAAATTTGTTTGTCGTTTTCTTCGTCACTTCCGGCGAGAACCAAAGCGCGAAAGCATCTGGTGTCGTGGCGACCGGACGGCGAGAGTCGACGGTGCCACGTGTGAAACCGCTAAGCTACTTCGCCATTATACCCGTTTGCATCTAATGGATATGGGCGAGATGTCTAAGTCATGGTTTTGCGATGATGGTGGGTGGTTTTAGGTAATAGAGCGATAGTTTGCCATGTAAGCTTAGAGCATTGAGTATCACGACATCCATTTGGCAAATTATTTGAGCTTCATGGATCCACGTCGTTTTAACACTCACACTTCAAAATACCCTCACTTATAACTAAAATCAACTAAGTCATCTGCCCCACCCACCCCTTAATTTTATTTTCTTTACATTTAAAAAACTAAACTCCTTTCATTGAAATAAAATACAATATAAAAAAAAAAAAAAAAAAAAAATATATATATATATATCGTACTAAAAAAAGGACAATCTTTGTCAACTTTGTATATTGAAATAAGTCCCAAGACTATATCTAGTTAAACTTCAGATGAAACTTGATATATTATAGCCTAGCTTGTCAAATTACCAAAAACCATTAGATATTGTTGATATAATTAAACTTAGCATATTATATTTTAAAAGAGGGTAAACAATATTACCGGGCCATTATTGGGCCTAACTAAAACTACAACTAAATTTTAGGGTTGCATATATAAACACATATACAAGCATGTGCGGATGAAGCAATTTTAGGGTAAACAATATTATCTCTTTTAGTCCCTCTGTCTTTTTCACATCAACACTCAACAACCTTTTTTCTACTATGAATCCTTCACACTGATTACAAGCATGTGTTGATGAAAATGAGACGCAAAAGCAATCATACAAGAAATCATCCACCAAATCAGAAACGATTTTAAGGTAAATGTGACTAAATTAAAAAAAAATTTCAAAACACAATTCTTTTTGTTGTTTCTCTGCCGAGGAACCCATGAGTGTGGATTCAACGAGCTTCTTTGGTGTCACGGCGAGGTTGTGGCGTGCAACAAACCCATGCCACATCGGATTCAATGAGAGCTTTGGTGTCACGGCGAGGTTGTGCGTGCAAAACCCATGCCACATCGGATTCGCAAACTCACTCGTAGTTATAACGATCCCGGAAAAATTGTGGTCACCGGAAAAAATTTTGTATCTATGCAACAATTTTTTATTTATGTCTCCTAATAATTTTTTAGTGTTTGTTTGGCTTAGTGGCTTGATTAAATTGTACATTGTGATTAAATTGTTGTTTATTTTGGTGTATGGGTGAATTAAATAGTGTATTAATTGACCGTGGTGTTTTTTTAATATGTGCATTAAAGTGTTGTACACTATGCTTATTTGGTTGTAAGTCTGAAAATTATGTGCTTTCAAGTGTTGTACATCATGCTTTATTAGTTGCAAGTCTGAAAGTCTGAATATTTAATAAAAGAGAGATTCATTGGTGCATTATAAGTAGTAGTGATTAAAGGTGTGTTTGTTAAAATTAGCAATAGCAATTAGGAGTAGCAGTAGCAGTTTATTTTATAAAAATGTTTGGTAGAGTAGTTGTAGTTGTAATAATAATGTGTAAAATGACGTAAAAAGGCATACATATTCAAATATAAACTCTTTAAATAAGTTGCATGGGGGTATTTAAGTAATTCTTTAATTCCACTGCTTTTAAAATATTGTTTCAACGAGCATTTAGCGTTTTTCTTTTCATAAATGCTAACTGTTGATCATTCCAAACAAATTATACACCAATAACGCTAAATGCTAAATGCCGTGCTTTTATGATTGCTACCAGACACACCCTAAATGTTTGTAGCATGAATAGTAAGTCTTTATGTATGAAAGATTCTGAGCATTGATCTATTTCATTTTATTCTTTTCATATAATATGATTGGAGATTGCTGCTGAAACTTGTCTTTAAAATATTCTTCGAATACCATGGTGGAGATAGGTATAAAGATGGGATGAACAGTGTTCAATAACGAGAATGTTTTACTCAAATATATTAAAAACCGATATAGCCTTCAAATTATTTTAGTGCTCTTTTGTTTTTGTTGATGATTGCTTTAGGTTCCTTGGTTGGCAATTATTTTTTGGAATGTTTCTTCGTTATTGAAACAATCATTTACTCATTTCAAGCGAGACACTATAATAATGCAATTCCAAATTATGAGACTTAAAATCATATACTGTATCACATTTACAAAAAGATGAATCAATACTAATTTAACTTATTATTCATTTTGCACATTTACAAAAAGATGAATCAATACTAATTTAACTTATTATTCATTTTGCACATTTACAAAAAGATGAATCAATACTAATTTAACTTATTATTCATTTTGCATAGTAAAATTAAAATGTTCAATTCACTTTGATTTAGTTGTCGACCAATTATTATTGTTTTCCATCTTAACGAACTAATTTTTATTGTAGTGTTTAAAAATTATCATATTTTGCCTTCTCGACAAAAACTTTCTGGCTCCACCTCTGCTTACATGGCTATTTTTGGCGAAAGGCTTATGGGGGTTTGTAAAGGCTTAAGCTTTTAAAATAAGTCGAACTTCTGATAAGTAAGTCGTTTATCATGTGACTTATAGAGGCTTGTGGCTTATAAAATATTACAAGCCTCCATAAGCTCAAGCCCATAGAAAGGGGCTTTGACTAGTTAAATTACTTAAATACCCTTAAAATATAATGAATTATTACGTCAAAGCTGAAAATATATGTGAACTTAATTTGATATATTTTTACATGACTTTAGATTAATAATCTTCTCAAAACAGTTTATAAAATATAACTTGAACTATGCTTATAATATAATATAAGCAACCCCGCCTCTAGCTCAAAGCTCAGCCTCAACCCATTGCGCCAAAATATGTAATTATAACTTACAGTTTTCCTACAAAGTTGTTTTAGGACCATGGAGCGATATATCGTATACTGTAATCGAGAAAACACTTATGTAAAGTAATTTATTTATTATTTGATAATCTCATATTTGCTTTTCTAATTGTCATCATTTTTTTTAGTTAAATGAACTTTTAATTTTTATTTTCACCGGGCATAATCCTTTTACTTAAAAAGAAAAAAAAAGAAAAAAAAAATTTAGGTCATCTATAAAATTCACTTAGCAACATACATACTGTTATGGGATTTGATTTGCACACTTAAACTTTTGATTGAGACACTTCATTTTGTGCATTGAATACTTGTACAAGGTTTACATTGTGTTTTAACTGTTTGTACAATTGAGTGTTCTAATCACAAAATTGAGTGTGCAAATCACCTCCCTACTGTTATACCTGTTGTAATGTGACAATAACTTAGAAACCAAGTTAAATCACATTTTATGGAAACATATTAAGTGTTTAAAGAGTTTATACTAATAATACGTAAAACAGTTTACACAAGGGCACAATGTAATTTTTAATGTTTTATAATTCTTATTTGAATGAACCAAAGAATTTGATAATGATAGCTTTGAATAACAATTATGGTGATCTTCTCCCAGGTTATGTTTAACGACGTAGTATTTGGTATGTTGCAAACAAAGTTCTGAATGGAAAAGATTATTACGATGTAATGAAAAATGTTGTTTGGTTACATTTATAAAGAGTAAATTGCAAAAATTGTCCTGTGGTTTGCAGATTGCAAAATCGTCCATGTGGTTAGCTAATTGCGGTGACCTCGCGTGGAAGCTTTTCATCATTTTGGTCATGGCTTTACTTAAGCATTAACTAGATTAGGTAAGTGTTACACTTTAGCCCTTTTGGTAACGACCGTTACACGTTAATCCTTTAAATCACAGGGGCGATTTTTGCAATTACACGTTAGTCCTCAATACAAAACAATTGCACCGTTAGCCATACATAATTTCGGTTAAAAAAAGTCAAAAAAAATTTGTTAAAAATCTTCAAAAAAAAAAAAATCGATTTTTTCCAAAATCTTAATATTTTGAATATTTTTTCAAAAGAAAAAATCGAAATATTTTATTCCTAATTTTTATTTTCGAATTATTTTCCAAATTTCTAAAAATTATTTTGGAAAAAATTTGAAAAAATTCTGGAAAAATATCGGACGAAAAAATGCAATTTTTTTTTTGAAAAAAGGTATTTCGACATATTGCAATTTTTCAAAAAAATTCATTCTTTTTAATATTTTTCTTAAAATTATTTTCCAAAAGAATTTTTCAAAATGTGAAAAGTAATTTCTAAAAGAGTAAAATAATTTTTACTTTTGAAATTACTTAAGAAATCGTCCAAATTTTTTAATTTGAATTTACTTTCCACATTTTGAAAAAATTCTTTTGGAAAAATAATTTCTAAGAAAAATTCAAAAAATGAATTTTTTTTTCAAAATTGCGAGATGTCGCATTTTTTCTCGTCTCGATATTTTTCGAATTTTTTTCAAAATTCTTTCCAAAATAATTTTTAGAAATTTGGAAAAATAATTTGAAAATAAAAATTTGGAATAAAATTATTTCAGATATTTTCTTTTGAAAAAAATTATTTCGAAAATATTAAAGATTTTGGAAAAAGAATCAATTTTTTTTTTTTGAAGATTTTTTTTTTTTTTTTTACTCTTTAACCGAAATTATGTATTAAGGACTAACGGTGCAATTGTTTTTGTATTGAGGACTAACGTAATTGCAAAATCGTCCTTGTGGTTTAAAGGATTAACGCTGCAACGGCCGTTAAAAATGGGGCTAAAGTGTAACACTTAACTAATCTAGTTAACGCGATAAAGCCGAGGACCAAATGATGAGAAAGTTTCCCCAGGAGACCGCCTGCAATTAGCGAACCATTGTGACGATTTTGCAACTGGCAAACCAGTGACATTTTTGCAATTACTCTTTATAAAATGTAATGGTTCATTCGATGAATGACCCATTACACCAAAACCATTTTTTAAGGGGCCCTTACTTCTTTTTCATTACATCTTGTAACAAAAACAAAATTACATAAAACTCCATCATTAACTAATCACATTAAATAAACTTCCTATCATTTATGGGTATTTTGATCTTTTTATTATCGATTCCATTATTTCTTATCATACAAACCAAACATGATTAATAACGACAATGAATCATTACATTACAGTATTTATTTCATTACATCGTTTATTACATTCATTTGAAATTTCATTTCGTCCTATCAAACGAACCCCAAGTACAAACTTTCTTTACTCGTTGATTGTTCAATGGCCAAGTTTGATTCGAGGAATAAATGTTTTTGAATGTGTTATCACATTAATTACAAGAGGTGCAATTACTCTTTAACAAAATTCCTTTTTATAACAGGGAATTAGGGTTACAAAGGATTCCTACTTTACACGTAATGAACATCTAATGAGTGATTGAGATTACATTAAATGCTTCTAAACATGTATAAGTTTATAACATGCTTTAAGGAACACTTGAGTACTTTGTTTGTACTTTTATACCAACTTCGAAAGGTAGTTATTCCCAAAAATATTTTACTTTATCCTTTTTATATAAAATATCTTTTTCCTGTCTTGTAACCTTCTAGATGCTAGGAGAATTTTGCTCAGCATCTTTGTTACGGAGATCGACATCGTTTAGCGAGGCATTGCCAACATCGTTTAGCGAGGCATTGCCAACCTAGCTAAACTGAACTTCTTCTTTGGGACATGTGCTTCAACACTTGAACCGCTTCGAACAATGAAGTGAAAACTTTGGGTGTGTTTGTTAAAAGTAGGAGTGTGATAATAGCAGATGGCCAATCCTCCCCGCTTTTTAAAGAAACATTGAAAAATTAGCTTTCCTAAAATTAATTAAAGCTCTCTCTCTTCTTACTACTAAAATTGAAATGTTAATTGTCACCGCCTCAAAAGCTCCACACTTGTAAAACATACCATTTATCTTCAAAAAACCAAAATGAGTTTATGCTAAAGATTTCTTTAGCGTCTTCATTTATACTTAAGTTATTTTATGTTCAAATTCCGACCGTGGTCACTAAACTGACCCAACAGATACACTTGTAATTAATAAAATTTATTTACAATATTTTATTTGCAAATACCGATTATTGTTGTATTTATTTGGGCAAAATATTTGTATTATCTGCAAGGGTCCCACAATTCACATGTAAGATGTACGTGATTGTGTAGCCCGTGGTAGTGAATTGTGATGTGATACATATGATAAACACCAAATGACAAGCGTCTAACAAAGTTAAAATTTTAATACCACTAGCTATTTTTATATAAATTATTTATTTTTTTACTCATTCATCTAATACTCATCGAATGTATTTAGAGACATGTTTCTTCACACTCTCTTTGATGAGCAACGTTTAGGATTAACATGTCAAAATAGGAAGATAAATATAAGGATTTGATAATTTAGTAGGAGCGTGTACATTAAAGTGTTAGCGGAATCAAAATTGAGCATGTTATGTATGGTTCTCGGGTAGAACTGAAAACTATCTTACAAGTTAGGTTGATTATTGGTTTCGTTGGGTTTGGATCATTAAATCGAACAACTAGAAGCAATTTTTAAGTTTGTTCTCCAAAGTTTTATAACGAAATCAGTGTTTTTGGATAATAAATGTGTTTTTTCAAAACTTTTATTTTTTACTATGTTTATTATTTATAAGCTAGTTTTAGTAAGCTTATTTCTTGACTTATGTGTTTAGCATGCCTTAGAAATGGGAAAGAAACCTCATCCTCAATGATGTTAAACTTTTTACGTTTTACTAGAATTTTTTTGGGTAAAGGGTATTCCACCCTGGTAAAATATATTACTCCAAAAACATTTAAGACTGATGGAATGTGGTTTAAGTCACATTAACCGCAAAGATCGATCGCTGATACAACCACTAAATCATCTATGATGCGCCATAAACGATAACTACCTACAACCAACTGACCACCAAAACAAAACCAAAGATAAAATAAAACAATCTAGTTAAGACAAAATCTTGAACGCCAGTGATTTGAATTGTCAGGGAGAGGCCAAAATCATCATCATCATAATTGTTGTAAAAACCGTATCCGCTTCCATTGCTCATAAAGACTGCTCCTTACCTCCACTTCCGTAATACAACGCACTAACGTGATCATCAAAACTTCATCATCATCATCGAAACTACCACATCGCTTAAAGAATGAGTTACCCACCTGGATGAAGAATCAACCTCTTAATTCCCTCAATAATTAGCTTTTCAAGCTTTCCAATTTTCTCAACTATAGGAGTATTACTAGTGCTACCATAATCGCCCAAAGCAGAAATACAAGGAGAGGAAGAAGTATTAGGCTTAGTAGCCGTAGCCATAGCCTGTTCCTTCTCCTTACTATTCGTAGGAAAATAATCAACACCCTCCTCACCCAACGAATTCAAAACATCAATTAGATAGAGTGCCTATTTGACCCTTGTAACGCTTTATCATTTTTTGGATTTGTTTGCCTAGCTCTTTGTTAGTCTCTTAATTCAATTTGCTATTTGAGAAAAAACATAAAAAGATATGAACTTTATTAGCTGAAAAATAAGTCAGAAATAATAAGTTGACCTGAACAAGCAAGCTAAAAAATAAGATTGAACAAACCAGTGTTTCTGTCATTGGATTATTGCTATTATTATGTTAATCGGCTGGGAATTATAACATGCATGTGGCATATTAGTACACTAAATAAACATAATTTTTTTTCTTTGAAATCAAGTTTTAAAACTCATTAGTTAAGCCTCACAATTTATTTGTTTTAATTAAAATAGATACATATATATTCCAATTATTTTTGTCTTGTGGTTATATATACGACTTGACGACCAGGGAACCCGTTTGTTCCACACATTTTCCCCGTATATATCTTATCTTTGAAATAGATCAAATCCATTTAATTTTATCTATTCACCAACTTGTTATTTATCATTTTTGATAAAAGTTATACTTCATTTTTTGATCATTACTGCTTTATGATTTCTGACATTTTCTTTGTTTGTCATTTTCACTCCGTATTTCCATATTGACTTTCAGAAATGGAACTGTGAGAGTAAATATTTGTATTTAATTACATTTTTTTCGAACTTTTATTCAGCAAAACTGGAAACGTCAAACTAATTTTCTGATAGGTTTTGGTAAATAAGTGTCACGTCTTAATTTTTCTCATCAAAAGAGTAAAACGGATGAAAGTTTTCCTGCTGATAGATGTGTACCGCGTGATGCTTAAACTCTAAACCTCTTGTTAAAAGATTATGTGCCGGTTTTCCTTGTAAAATTGTTACAAGCTTGCTTTTTCAAAGACGCTAGGTATATACACTAGCCATAAAATCAAACATGCTCTTAAGCAACGAAATTAATTATAGTTATGAACATGTCAAACTTAATTTAAACACATCACATCGTATATACACTAGCCATAAAATCAAACATGGTCTTAAGCAACGAACTTAATTATAGTTAGGAACATGTCAAACTTGATTTAAATATATCACATCGTATGTAAGTACTAGTCATAAAATCAAACATGCTCTTAAGTAGCGTTTTAAATTGGCAATACACAACTTTATGCGCGTACCCTGCAAGTGATTATTTTTTAGGCAATAGATAGCTTTGGTGAAGCGAAAATGTTTTGTTATTTGGTGGGAATGTAGGATTCATGTAATTCTTAAATGAGCATTTCTTTGTTGATGATGACAATGAAGGAATAATGAGCAACTAGGAGTTTGATTGACGGATTTTTAGGAGACCCTTTTGGAAGAAATTTTGGGCTCAGAATTGAATGTGTAAGCTGTGGATGGTGACTATTGATGGGGCGTTGTGGGGTTGAGTATTAAAGAGAAGACGCATGTTAAGTTAACAAAGTAAAGAATGTACATGAATGCATGTTCTTGGGTTGGCGCATAGAGACAAAAAAACAAGGCAAGACAACAATGATATTTTGATAAAAAGACTAGAACACCCTTTTTGGATGATCAAGTACCATCAATGAAATAAGGTTGTTAAGAAAACTGAAAGTGGAAAAAGCTGTCATAAGCTAGCAAACTGTAAAGGTAAAGCTAGCAAACTGTAAAGGTTTGGATGACTTCATTGTTGGATCTTTGGTCATGTGAGTGATCAACCAATCAAGACAGTATAGATTAGAGTTTCGAATTTAGACATAATCACATAAGTTGTTATAGCTAGCTAGATAATATCTATGCATGTGTAAAAACATTATTGTTCTAAAATATAAGGTAGTAAAGAAGATAAGAATAAGAGTTAAACATTAAGCATTAAACTTCTTTTAGATATCCTTAGAAGCAGCCAGGCGGGGTCTCGTGGGTCCGAGACATCTATCAATTTTTTTGATACAGTGTTAATTTTTAAAAAAAAAAATGTCAATTTTAATCAAATGTATCTTAAATGACTCCGGTCCATCTAAATATGTTTTTAGTCTTATTTAGTAAGCATCTTAAACTCTATTATATTACTTAAAAATTTTTTTTTACCCGGTCATACTTGTTCCTGGCTCCGTCCTCCTTAGAAGTTAGAACAAAGTTATTTAGAAAATCTCATTTTAACAAAATGACAAAGTATGTATTCCCACTTGTCTAATTCTGTCATTAAAAAAAATAATACATGCTCAAACCACCACAAATCATGGTAAACAATATTTCAATCCGTGACTCACTAAACATATGGATATACCACATACACATTATATATCCATTAATTTATAGACACCCTATACCATACTTGCCAAAACAAAATACCTCATGTGCTTTAGCTACACAACATCATATATACCCTTTATTTTCAGCCAACTCACACTCTCTCGTGAGTCATTATTCATATATATAACTTTTTGTGGTCCTAAAAAATAAACAAAAGTTACAAAACACACTCATGGATTGATCAATTTATTGAGCAACATCTCTTTTTCTGTTCCACTTTCATTTTAATCAATGGCAGAACTATGTGATTTGCAAGTGCATATTAACGGTCAACAAACTTTCTATCTTAATGAGGTAACATTTGACATATGTGTATGTGTGAGTATTTGCTGTCTAAATATATTTTTGCTCTCAAAATCTGATTAGGGTTTCTTGCAGAAAACAATATCAAGATTTTCAGGAAAGTTGAGGAAGATCATAAAGAAAGAAAAGAAACGAACCCAAATTCGTAAAACAGGAATCGAGATTAATGATTTCCCTGGTGGCTCAGATGGATTTGAATTATTTTCAAGATTTTGTTACAACAATGGCGAAATTGATATATCGGTTACAAATGTTTCTCTACTTCATTGTTGTGGTGTTTTCTTAGCAATGAATGACACTTTGCTGTCACAAACCACTGAGATTTTGTCACGTGTGACTGAGTGGTCATGGACGGACGTTCTTGACTGTCTCAGGAGTTGCACACCGTTTATTTCTTACGCGGATTCTTTTGGCATCATTGAAAAACTTCTATCCAATCTCATACTCAAAATCACACAAAACTCTGATTCCATATCCAACACTTTAATCCCATCTTCATCTTCTTCTTATTCATCACCAGATAGTACTACAAAGTCTAGTACTTTACTAAGACTCTCATCATGCTCATCAACCAAAGGCTTATGGTGGTTTGATGACATGACAATTTTACCACCTTCCATAATCGAAAGATTCGTTAAAGCTCTAGGAGCTTATGGCAATGAAAACAATAGTTTAGTTGTCACAAGATTTCTACTACATTACTTAAAAACATCATCACAATCCAAGACACAAACTTTTCCAAGAAGTGAGTATGGTGGTCTAGCAGATACAGCAGTCCATGGAGTCATACTAATGGGAAAAAATGCATTTTCATGTAGAGGGCTATTTTGGGTACTAAGAATTGTTTCAAATTTTGGGTTGAGTAGAGAATGTAGATATGGGCTAGAAAGATTGATTGGTGGCATGCTTGATCAAGCCAAAGTGGATGATTTATTGGTGAGTAATACTAATGGATCAAGTGGTGTGTATGATGTGAACCTTGTTTTGAGATTGATTAGAGAGAGTAATAAAGTTGAGGGGGTGTGTTTGGATAGAATGAAAAAAGTTGGGGGGTTGATTGATAAATATTTAGGGGAGATTGCACCAGATCATAACTTGAAGATATCAAAGTTTTTAGGAGTTGCTGAGAGTTTGCCAGATTGTGCAAGAGATTGCTTTGATGGGGTCTACAAAGCCATTGATATATACCTTGAGGTAATTCCTAAAATCATTAATGTCTTGTTATAAGTTTATGTACGTTATGTATCATGTTACTACTTACTAGTATTGCAGTATGCAATAAAAAAAAACCATTCACAAATCATGAACGGTTCTTTTAGAAACGAATAAAAATATCACAAAATCACAAGTTAAAATGTCTCCATCGAAGCTTTAACTTACATTTTGAAGCTTTGTCCGGTAGCACACCTCGTACACCCTAGCATACTGCTATGAGTACGTATGTCTTTTTGTTGGAACTTGTTTCAAGTAGGATGTTTGTGCTAAATGACGACAATAATTCTTTGATGAAAAATGTGTGTGTTAAAGCAAAATTTAAATTTGTAAGGTTAAAGATGCAAAACTCGAGTGGCGCTCTAGACAAAAATCCAAAACTATTTTTTATTCACTGTGATTGGTAAATAATTAGAATATTATTATTTTATGTGTTTACTGAATATTTTTCACCTTATTAGATGATTTTTTTTCTTCATGTGAGGGTCAATAGATGCCTTTGAACAAAATGAACATAGAGATAGAGATATAAAGACAAGACATAAATTACAGCGGATGTGACAAAATATGTCTATTTCCTTTTTGGGATTATAATTTGAGGAACACGTATGCCATTTTAAACTTTAACCAAACATTATTGTTTAATTTTATTTATTAATGTTATGTTAATAAAACTCGTACATTTCATTATTTTCAGTATCCATAATTTTCTTGTATTTTCTTGTAGCTAGGTTTTCAATAAAGTACTCTACTTGCTAATTTACATACTCATCTATACTACTTTATATCGCGTTTAGGCCTTCTTCTAAAATTAGAGAACTAAAATTCGACTTTTTACTCTTTATTATGGAAAGAGTTTTTCTAACCAAAATTAAGATAAGAGCCCAATCGTGAGATGATACGTCACACCTTAACAAACTCCAAAGTTCTAACTTCTAACAAACCCAAACCTAACTCCTAACCACTAAAAATTAAGATAAATAAACCAATTATAAAATGACATATATCGTTTCTCAACTTAAAATTCATCTTTATTTTAAATTAAAATATCTTTTATCTACTTATTTTTTTATAATCTAATTTCACCATATTTTCTAAAATTTTATCTTTCTTTAATTCAACATCCATTTTGATATATTTTATGAGTTTTAGTTTTATATTTTAATGAGTTTATTTTATTTTAATTCAAATTTTACAACTTTAACCTTTATTTCATTTATTTCAATCAATATAATCTTGATTCGTCAAAATCATATACTTTTGGGGTAGTGTTTGTGCGTAAGAAATTGCGGTATTTCTATACGCGGAATAATGATGTCATGAAAAGCTACGGAAAGTTACAGAACCCAAACAAACACTTACAACTAACATATATCATTCGAAGTGTTGTGAAACGAATTCACTAAGCTAGAAGAAACACATATAACTATACTTATCGCCGCACATGCGTCTTGTAGTCAAGATTTAATATATGAATTCAACCTTTTTTTCTTCCCTAATGAATATCTAAGTTAAAGTAATTAATAATTTGTTTATAATAATATTTGTTTTAATATACATTAATATAAGTTTTTCTCAATTTTTTATTTGTCAGTTTTAAAATAGCAAGTAAATTGAAGTTTTTCCTCATCTATATAAAACATTTATTCTCTAGGAATGCATTATTTTCATTTTGGCTTTACTTGATCATACAATCTACAACCTACAAAATCAAAATATTAAATTTATAAATTAAACTAAATGATAAAAATATGGAAAACTTTGTCCATCTAGCAGTGTGTCTTTTTCAACCAAAATATTAACATAAAAAACTATCCTGTCTATTCCCTATAAATTACTACGTAAACTATAGTTACAGCCGAAAAGGTAAACGTACATGATATTTTATTTGATTCTATAAGTTTCTCTTATACAGTAATAAAAATAGAAAATTATTTCATAAAATCTATATATTGAAGATGGGATACCCTATACATACCCTCCATATATTGTCACATCATAGGGGTTTGGTCAAACCGTGCAACCTGCGATGCATACCATATAATCCGACAATGCGTTCAATCATTGCAAACCCTCCTTATGGGAGGGTGTGGATAACTTGCCCCATTGAAGATACATGAATGTCTATTACATCATGTTTACCATTTTGTTCGTATCGATCAAAGTCTCATGAGACACCCATATTTGTCTTTTCTCTATTTTATTTGAAACGTAAGTCCTATCTGTCCCCATTTGTTTCATCTTATGTTTTTCATCCCATCCTTTTTCACCTATAGTAAATTTTCACTCCTAATTAAAGGCTTAAAAAAGCGTACGAACTAAAACAAAATGAAGAGCTACCATGCACATTATTTAGTTTGTACCGATGTACGTATACTTCTATATACATATATATACTAGTCAAATACATATTGTAAGTTTATATTTGGTGTATTTTTATATTCCAAATGGCTTAGTAATTAAGAGACCAAACAAATAATAGTAGTCATATTTGTTTGGATGTACTTTAGTGGCTTAACATGAATGTCACGGACGGCTGAAACTTGTCAAGTGGCTGAATCAGTCTTTGTAAGGTACTTTTTACAAACTACTATTTGGAATTAGAATAATAATACTCTACTTAGTTTTCAATTGATGTTATTATTCTCTTATTCGTATAGCTAGCTATTTTGCATGCTAAATTCAGACTTCTTATTCTCAACGGTAAATGTATTACAAGCTAGTAAGATACTAAAACGGCGCATGCATAACAACACTTTCCCGCCAAAAGAACCCCTAGATTAAACTCAGAGTTTTAGTAGAGACGATATGATACATATGAATCATCTTACCAAGTTTTTTCTATCGTAAAAGATTTTTTTAGAGGCAAACTACTTATTTCACACCATGTACATCATAATCTGCAAATCTATCACACATGTCCAAAACAGTATTTGAACCGAAAACTAATTAGGATTATAAGGTAAGACGAGTTATTACAACATAATACAAATGTGTTTATCTGATTCCATGCATCCAATTTAATAAAAGCTTGTGGTTATGAACAAAAAAAATTTGAATCACATGCAATCAAATACATATTACATTCACATATGTACGTGTGTTTTAACCACGAGGAGAGTAGTAGTTGGTAAAAGTGAGTAGGTTTGTCTCTGCATGTCAAGTAGTAGGGACGAAGATTCGAGTGGACGTCCACATGATTGCTGTCTGATGTTCCCGGCCCACCACGTACATTCTCCTATCTTAAAAGTTAAAAAGTCCTTTTTATCAACAAAAAAAAAGTTAAAAAGTCCTTCAGATTTTCAGAATTTTCCACGTGGCCCTACATATCTTTGCGAGGACGAAGGGATCTTTCTTAACATGTGAAACCAAATATAAACAAAACTTATAACATACCATGTCATCATGTTTTTTTATAGTCATTTAGGGTTTGGCACATTAAGTTTAATTTGAGTTTAGACTATTCAAAGGTAGTCGATGTCATACTATATATGCTAAACTAGGCAGGGCGGACCTAGAGGGTTTTCGGGGGTTCACGAGAACTCGATGCATGTTTGTCGTCTAATCTAAATTATCGTTAAAAATCATGATTTTTACGAAATGAATATGGTTCCGAAATTTTGTACAACATAAATAGATGTCTTGTTTTGTTGGTTCACTGATATGCCAAAAGGAAATATGCTGGTTATTAATTTGTTTGCTAATTTTAATGTAATTGTACATTTTAATGCATTTATATCTTTTTTATACTCATAAAAATTTGTGCACTTTGATAACTTGAGTTCGAGTTAGCCTATGCTAATCGTGTGTTATTAATTTGTTTGCTAATTTTAATGAAATTAACCTACGGTCCTTAATAGACAACATTGCTACGTATCAATTAGTTATATGAAAGAAAAAGGGAATATATTAAATTCTGATTAATTGTACCAATTTATTCTGATTATGTCTTAAAAATGTGGGTCCCTCGATTATTTTTGTGGTCCAGATTCTTTCTGTAGGCACGAATCATTCTTAGTGTATTTTAATAAAAATTGTAATGCCTATTCCCAAGAAAAATATAAAAACCTAAGATTTTGCAGTCGCACCCATGTCATGGATAAAATGCCATGGATAATTAAGAATCCGCGGTCTCTATTGCCAGATTACAATACGTGTTTTCATTCATATTTAAACGCGTTAACTCTAAGCTATTTGTACTCATTCAAATCGTGTTTGAACTTGCAGTCGCACCCATGTCTATCATTGGAAGAACGGTCACGATTATGTAGATGTTTAAACTACGAAAAGCTAAGCTTAGAAGCATGCAAAGACTTAGCCAAAAACCCAAGAATCCCACCAAGAATTGCAGTCCAGGCACTTGTTTCGCAGCACTCAAACATACCAACACATTACACAAACGATCATGATCATCATCAAGATTACACCTACATAAGCGACCATGGTCACGAAACCCCTTTGACCAAAAGCAGTAGAGAACTCATGGTGCTCTACAACAAGAATGGCGGACATGATCATCTTCATTATGATTCACCTGAACATAGCTCAAGAAGCAGCTCAAGACACGAACATAAGGAGGTTGATGATGGTGTAGTGAAACTAAACTTGCAAAGGATGCAATGGAGGGTGGTTGAGTTGGAGAAGATTTGTAGGGAAATGAAGGGCCAGATGTCTAAAATGGTTAAGGGTGATCGAGTCATGTCGACGCATGGTAGACCATTGCCAAGATTGTGCTGACCTTTTGAAAGCTTTCTGGTTTATTTTTGGTTATTTTTTCAACCTTTTTTTGGTCTGTAAGTGTATAAGAATGTGTTATTATGAGTGATTTTCTGTATATTACAGTAATAATTAGTTGCTTGAAATATGGGTTTGATCAAATGGTTTTTCACTGGGACTTATTGGTCTAGTCTCTTATTTGTATATATGCTAGTAATTTAAAAATAAATTGATAGATCTGGAAACATTTCGAATAATCTATACGAATTCATGGGGTTCTGGAAAATGCATCTTTACTCGTTTGAAACGAACTTGACACGGTATGTGCTCACTACAACAATCACTACCACATTTACCGGGTTCCCATCGCTTTTTCCCGTGACAGTGTCGCTTTAGATCATCACTAAACAACAAAATATATCCCACGTGGCAAAGTCGTAGAAAAGTCACTAAATTATGGAGGTTTTCGTGACGTCACGATAATCATATTATATTTTGACCGAAAATTTCATCGATGCAACGTGGCGGAACTTTTCCTCTTCATTTTCCTTCGTGACGTGTCACGATTCATTGATTATTTAAAATATGTAATTAGTGTTAATTTTATTACTTTAAAATTTTATTTTGCATGTTTCGTGACGTGTCATGGGGATTCATTGATTATTTAAAATATGTAATTAGTGTTACTTTGATTACTTTAAAATTTTATTTTGACTTTTCCCAAATGACGTGTCGTGGATACCATTGACTTCGTTTGACTTTATTAATAATAATAGTAATGGTAATAATAATAATAATAAGAATAAGAATAATAATAATAATAAGTATACCATAACATAACGACTTATCCGCTTGAACGCTTAATGTAACCATAACATACCGACTCATCCGTTGAACGCCCAATGTGTAACCATAACATACCTAATGTGTACTCGGATGTTGAACGTCTAATGTGTAACCCTAACAATTTAACCAATTAAAAATTTAACCAAAAAAAAAATTTAAAATTTCCCCTCCACCCCGGGTTTAAAAAATTTAAAAACCCCTACCCCAATGGGGAAATAAATACCCAACCCAAATTGTTAACCCCTTGTTTAAAACCCAAAAAAACCCATCATCCCGGGAAAAGGAACCTAACAAAAGGAACCCCAATTAACCCTCTCACCCCGAAGCTAAAACCACACTCTCCCGCTGTACCCTAAGTAACTAACGACCACCCTGACCCAATGTAACCAACAACATACCACCGTGACCCTATGAACCCATAACCATACCATCCGACCGATGTGAACCCATGTAACCCATAACATACCGACTCGAGCCTAATACGCTCTAGACTCAATCCTAACCCTAAT
Source organism: Chrysanthemum lavandulifolium (assembly GCA_022545495.1). Classification (NCBI taxonomy): domain Eukaryota; kingdom Viridiplantae; phylum Streptophyta; class Magnoliopsida; order Asterales; family Asteraceae; genus Chrysanthemum; species Chrysanthemum lavandulifolium. The sequence continues at coordinate 68,371,186 of CM040246.1, forward strand.
GCTTGATACCACTAAGTATAATGACTAACTACCTTTCCACTACGATTAATTAACCTAACATACGGACTCATCCGCTGAACGCCTAATGTTAACCATAACATACGACTCATCCGCTGAAGCCTAAGTAACCTAACACATCGTACGCCATGTAACCTATAGACTATCAAGACATCAACGCTAGTGTAACCAATTAACATAATCCACTTTATGAAACTAATGACTACTACGCCTAAAATTGTAAATACACATCCCATGTTAAACATCCGTCATGTACCAATGTCTACAGTTTCTGAAGACTAATGTACATACATAGATGTTAATCGTATACTATATACGAATTAAGATGTGTAATGCCATATAAATAAAAATTATGTCGACTTGATGTAATTAAATTAAAATAAAATATTACTGACTACATACTGAAGTAATTAATAAATGATTAACGCTAAGAATATATTAATATGACAAGCGAACTTATAAAGTAAAAGTGAAATTTTATCCGATAAAAAAATTAAACTAATTTACGATTAAAACGAACATTTAATCTAACAACTATATCAATTCAACGAATTACATAGTATCCATGGTCTCTTAATTTGATTAAATTTTATGTATTTCGTTATTATACTCTAAATTTAACGTATTACCTCAAAATATTTTCCTAAATTTACGTGATTAAATTATATAAATTAATCAACAAATACATATCGATTTAGAACATACAAATTATAAATTTCATTAAAATAAATGTTAATCCAAGCTGTGTTATAAATTTTTTTTTTAATGCATACAACAAAATTATGTAATAATTGTATTTTATTTTTACGTAATTATTGTTGTTTAATAGGAGTTTTGTTTTTTTATTTAAGTAGAAGACAGTATTTCTTAATTTTGTTTGTAACTTGAACTATTTTTCGATTATCGTTACAGATGTAAGTAATTACGTATGTTATATGTCAGCCTGAAGTTGAAATATATTGTTATAGTTAAGATAGTAAAAGTAATGTATTGTATGTTAAAATAATGTATTTTAAATAAATGATATTATTATATGGTATTGTATAAAAATGAATGTTATTTTTGTATTGTAAATATTGTAGAAATATGGTTGTATGTTAAAATGTGATATGATTATAGTTTAGTATTAATTTGAATTAATTTAATTTTTTATGTTAAGTATGTTATTGATACTATTTTTTGTTTGTAGATTTATATTAAAATTTTAATCATGCCTGAATGTATTTTATGAATTGTTTAAATATTTTAGTTAGTTTTGAAATTCTGTATATTAGAATTGTTAAATTTATTGTTAATTTGTGCATGTGATATTATTTTTTAATGTATTATTATATTGTATACGATGTGTCATATTAAGTTGGGATTATTCTAAGAATAGCTAATTGTCTATGTAGTGAATAATTACAAGCAAATTTATATATTAACTTGACATTCTACTTTAATTTTTTCAAGTAGAATTTGGGTAGTCAAGTCATAATTGATATAGCTTAACTTTATCAAAGATAGAAAAAGTCCCGTTCTACAGGCGTGACACAAATTATCATATACCTCGCTGTCAATATGAGTCTAAAGGGCTTCATCCTTCAAGAGGATTGAACGCCTAATGTGTAACCATAACATACCGACTCATCCGCTGAACGCCTAATGTGTAACCATAACATACCGACTCATCCGCTGAACGCCTAATGTGTAACCATAACATACCGACTCATCCGCTGAACGCCTAATGTGTAACCATAACATACCGACTCATCCGTTGAACGCCTAATGTAACCATAACATACCGACTCATCCGTTGAACGCCTAATGTGTAACCATAACATACCGACTCATCCGTTGAACGCCTAATGTGTAACCATAACATACCGACTCATCCGCTGAACGCCTAATGTGTAACCATAACATACCGACTCATCCGACTCATGAACGCCTAATGTGTAACCATAACATACCGACTCATCCGCTGAACGCCTAATGTGTAACCATAACATACCGACTCATCCGTTGAACGCCTAATGTGTAACCATAACATACCGACTCATCCGTTGAACGCCTAATGTGTAACCATAACATACGGACTCATCCGTTGAACGCCTAATGTGTAACCATAACATACCGACTCATCCGCTGAACGCCTAATGTGTAACCATAACATACCGACTCATCCGCTGAACGCCTAATGTGTAACCATAACATACCGACTCATCCGTTGAACGCCTAATGTAACCATAACATACCGACTCATCCGCTGAACGCCTAATGTGTAACCATAACATACCGACTCATCCGTTGAACGCCTAATGTGTAACCATAACATACCGACTCATCCGTTGAACGCCTAATGTGTAACCATAACATACCGACTCATCCGCTGAACGCCTAATGTGTAACCATAACATACCGACTCATCCGTGAACGCCTAATGTGTAACCATAACATACCGACTCATCCGCTGAACGCCTAATGTGTAACCATAACATACCGACTCATCCGCTGAACGCCTAATGTGTAACCATAACATACCGACTCATCCGCTGAACGCCTAATGTGTAACCATAACATACCGACTCATCCGACTGAACGCCTAATGTGTAACCATAACATACCGACTCATCCGTTGAACGCCTAATGTGTAACCATAACATACCGACTCATCCGCTGAACGCCTAATGTGTAACCATAACATACCGACTCATCCGCTGAACGCCTAATGTGTAACCATAACATACCGACTCATCCGCTGAACGCCTAATGTGTAACCATAACATACCGACTCATCCGCTGAACGCCTAATGTGTAACCATAACATACCGACTCATCCGCTGAACGCCTAATGTGTAACCATAACATACCGACTCATCCGTTGAACGCCTAATGTGTAACCATAACATACCGACTCATCCGTTGAACGCCTAATGTGTAACCATAACATACCGACTCATCCGCTGAACGCCTAATGTGTAACCATAACATACCGACTCATCCGCTGAACGCCTAATGTGTAACCATAACATACCGACTCATCCGCTGAACGCCTAATGTGTAACCATAACATACCGACTCATCCGCTGAACGCCTAATGTGTAACCATAACATACCGACTCATCCGGATGAACGCCTAATGTGTAACCATAACATACGGACTCATCCGCTGAACGCCTAATGTGTAACCATAACATACCGACTCATCCGCTGAACGCCTAATGTGTAACCATAACATACCGACTCATCCGCTGAACGCTAATGTGTAACCATAACATACGGACTCATCCGTTGAACGACTCATCCGCTGAATGTGTAACCATAACATACCGACTCATCCGCTGAACGCCTAATGTGTAACCATAACATACGCGACTCATCCGCTGAACGCCTAATGTGTAACCATAACATACCGACTCATCCGCTGAACGCCTAATGTGTAACCATAACATACCGACTCATCCGCTGAACGCCTAATGTGTAACCATAACATACCGACTCATCCGTTGAACGCCTAATGTGTAACCATAACATACCGACTCATCCGTTGAACGCCTAATGTGTAACCATAACATACCGACTCATCCGTTGAACGCCTAATGTGTAACCATAACATACCGACTCATCCGCTGAACGCCTAATGTGTAACCATAACATACCGACTCATCCGCTGAACGCCTAATGTGTAACCATAACATACCGACTCATCCGCTGAACGCCTAATGTGTAACCATAACATACCGACTCATAACGTCTAATGTGTAACCATAACATACTCATCCGCTGAACGCCTAATGTGTAACCATAACATACCGACTCATCCGTTGAACGCCTAATGTGTAACCATAACATACCGACTCATCCGTTGAACGCCTAATGTGTAACCATAACATACCGACTCATCCGTTGAACGCCTAATGTGTAACCATAACATACCGACTCATCCGTTGAACGCCTAATGTGTAACCATAACATACCGACTCATCCGCTGAACGCCTAATGTGTAACCATAACATACCGACTCATCCGTTGAACGCCTAATGTGTAACCATAACATACCGACTCATCCGCTGAACGCCTAATGTGTAACCATAACATACCGACTCATCCGCTGAACGCCTAATGTGTAACCATAACATACCGACTCATCCGCTGAACGCCTAATGTGTAACCATAACATACCGACTCATCCGTTGAACGCCTAATGTGTAACCATAACATACCGACTCATCCGTGTGTAACCATAACATACCGACTCATCCGCTTGAACGCCTAATGTAACCATAACATACCGACTCATCCGCTGAACGCCTAATGTGTAACCATAACATACCGACTCATCCGCTGAACGCCTAATGTGTAACCATAACATACCGACTCATCCGTTGAACGCCTAATGTGTAACCATAACATACCGACTCATCCGCTGAACGCCTAATGTGTAACCATAACATACCGACTCATCCGTTGAACGCCTAATGTGTAACCATAACATACCGACTCATCCGTTGAACGCCTAATGTGTAACCATAACATACCGACTCATCCGTTGAACGCCTAATGTGTAACCATAACATACCGACTCATCCGTTGAACGCCTAATGTGTAACCATAACATACCGACTCATCCGCTGAACGCCTAATGTGTAACCATAACATACCGACTCATCCGCTGAACGCCTAATGTGTAACCATAACATACCGACTCATCCGTTGAACGCCTAATGTGTAACCATAACATACCGACTCATCCGCTGAACGCCTAATGTGTAACCATAACATACCGACTCATCCGTTGAACGCCTAATGTGTAACCATAACATACCGACTCATCCGTTGAACGCCTAATGTGTAACCATAACATACCGACTCATCCGCTGAACGCCTAATGTGTAACCATAACATACCGACTCATCCGCTGAACGCCTAATGTGTAACCATAACATACCGACTCATCCGTTGAACGCCTAATGTGTAACCATAACATACCGACTCATCCGTTGAACGCCTAATGTGTAACCATAACATACCGACTCATCCGTTGAACGCCTAATGTGTAACCATAACATACCGACTCATCCGTTGAACGCCTAATGTGTAACCATAACATACCGACTCATCCGTTGAACGCCTAATGTGTAACCATAACATACCGACTCACTGTGTAACCATAACATACCGACTCATCCGACGCCTAATGAACGCCTAATGTACCGACCATAACATACCGACTCATCCGCTGAACGCCTAATGTGTAACCATAACATACCGACTCATCCGTTGAACGCCTAATGTGTAACCATAACATACCGACTCATCCGTTGAACGCCTAATGTGTAACCATAACATACCGACTCATCCGTTGAACGCCTAATGTGTAACCATAACATACCGACTCATCCGTTGAACGCCTAATGTGTAACCATAACATACCGACTCATCCGTTGAACGCCTAATGTGTAACCATAACATACCGACTCATCCGCTGAACGCCTAATGTGTAACCATAACATACCGACTCATCCGTTGAACGCCTAATGTGTAACCATAACATACCGACTCATCCGTTGAACGCCTAATGTGTAACCATAACATACCGACTCATCCGTTGAACGCCTAATGTGTAACCATAACATACCGACTCATCCGCTGAACGCCTAATGTGTAACCATAACATACCGACTCATCCGCTGAACGCCTAATGTGTAACCATAACATACCGACTCATCCGTTGAACGCCTAATGTGTAACCATAACATACCGACTCATCCGTTGAACGCCTAATGTGTAACCATAACATACCGACTCATCCGTTGAACGCCTAATGTGTAACCATAACATACCGACTCATCCGTTGAACGCCTAATGTGTAACCATAACATACCGACTCATCCGTTGAACGCCTAATGTGTAACCATAACATACCGACTCATCCGTTGAACGCCTAATGTGTAACCATAACATACCGACTCATCCGTTGAACGCCTAATGTGTAACCATAACATACCGACTCATCCGCTGAACGCCTAATGTGTAACCATAACATACCGACTCATCCGTTGAACGCCTAATGTGTAACCATAACATACCGACTCATCCGTTGAACGCCTAATGTGTAACCATAACATACCGACTCATCCGTGTGAACGTCTAATGTGTAACCATAACATACCGACTCATCCGCTGAACGCCTAATGTGTAACCATAACATACCGACTCATCCGTTGAACGTGAACGCCATACCGACTCATAATGTGTAACCATAACATACCGACTCATCCGTTGAACGCCTAATGTGTAACCATAACATACCGACTCATCCGTTGAACGCCTAATGTGTAACCATAACATACCGACTCATCCGTTGAACGCCTAATGTGTAACCATAACATACCGACTCATCCGTTGAACGCCTAATGTGTAACCATAACATACCGACTCATCCGTTGAACGCCTAATGTGTAACCATAACATACCGACTCATCCGTTGAACGCCTAATGTGTAACCATAACATACCGACGCCTAATGTGTAACCATAACATACGACTCATCCGTTGAACGCCTAATGTGTAACCATAACATACCGACTCATCCGTTGAACGCCTAATGTGTAACCATAACATACCGACTCATCCGTTGAACGCCTAATGTGTAACCATAACATACGGACTCATCCGTTGAACGCCTAATGTGTAACCATAACATACCGACTCATCCGTTGAACGCCTAATGTGTAACCATAACATACCGACTCATCCGCTGAACGCCTAATGTGTAACCATAACATACCGACTCATCCGTTGAACGCCTAATGTGTAACCATAACATACCGACTCATCCGCTGAACGCCTAATGTGTAACCATAACATACCGACTCATCCGTTGAACGCCTAATGTGTAACCATAACATACGGACTCATCCGTTGAACGCCTAATGTGTAACCATAACATACCGACTCATCCGCTGAACGCCTAATGTGTAACCATAACATACCGACTCATCCGCTGAACGCCTAATGTGTAACCATAACATACCGACTCATCCGTTGAACGCCTAATGTGTAACCATAACATACCGACTCATCCGTTGAACGCCTAATGTGTAACCATAACATACCGACTCATCCGTTGAACGCCTAATGTGTAACCATAACATACCGACTCATCCGTTGAACGCCTAATGTGTAACCATAACATACCGACTCATCCGCTGAACGCCTAATGTGTAACCATAACATACCGACTCATCCGTTGAACGCCTAATGTGTAACCATAACATACCGACTCATCCGTTGAACGCCTAATGTGTAACCATAACATACCGACTCATCCGCTGAACGCCTAATGTAACCATAACATACCGACTCATCCGTTGAACGCCTAATGTGTAACCATAACATACCGACTCATCCGTTGAACGCCTAATGTGTAACCACCATAACATACCGACTAACCATAACCGACTCGGATGTTGAACGCCTAATGTGTAACCATAACATACCGACTCATCCGTTGAACGCCTAATGTAACCATAACATACCGACTCATCCGCTGAACGCCTAATGTGTACCATAACATACCGACTCATCCGTTGAACGCCTAATGTGTAACCATAACATACCGACTCATCCGTTGAACGCCTAATGTGTAACCATAACATACCGACTCATCCGTTGAACGCCTAATGTGTAACCATAACATACCGACTCATCCGTTGAACGCCTAATGTGTAACCATAACATACCGACTCATCCGTTGAACGCCTAATGTGTAACCATAACATACCGACTCATCCGCTGAACGCCTAATGTGTAACCATAACATACCGACTCATCCGTTGAACGCCTAATGTGTAACCATAACATACCGACTCATCCGTTGAACGCCTAATGTGTAACCATAACATACCGACTCATCCGTTGAACGCCTAATGTGTAACCATAACATACCGACTCATCCGTTGAACGCCTAATGTGTAACCATAACATACCGACTCATCCGTTGAACGCCTAATGTGTAACCATAACATACATACGACTCATCCGTTGAACGCCTAATGTGTGTGTAACGCCTATAACATAACGACTCATCCGCTGAACGCCTAATGTGTAACCATAACATACCGACTCATCCGTTGAACGCCTAATGTGTAACCATAACATACCGACTCATCCGTTGAACGCCTAATGTGTAACCATAACATACCGACTCATCCGTTGAACGCCTAATGTGTAACCATAACATACCGACTCATCCGTTGAACGCCTAATGTGTAACCATAACATACCGACTCATCCGCTGAACGCCTAATGTGTAACCATAACATACCGACTCATCCGCTGAACGCCTAATGTGTAACCACTAACATAACCGACTCATCCGCTGAACGCCTAATGTGTAACCATAACATACCGACTCGGATGTTGAACGCCTAATGTGTAACCCTAACATACGGACTCATCCGTTGAACGCCTAATGTAACCATAACATACCGACTCATCCGTTGAACGCCTAATGTAACCATAACATACCGACTCATCCGCTGAACGCCTAATGTGTAACCATAACATACCGACTCATCCGCTGAACGCCTAATGTGTAACCATAACATACCGACTCATCCGCTGAACGCCTAATGTGTAACCATAACATACCGACTCATCCGTTGAACGCCTAATGTGTAACCATAACATACCGACTCATCCGCTGAACGCCTAATGTGTAACCATAACATACCGACTCATCCGTTGAACGCCTAATGTGTAACCATAACATACCGACTCATCCGCTGAACGCCTAATGTGTAACCATAACATACCGACTCATCCGTTGAACGCCTAATGTGTAACCATAACATACCGACTCATCCGTTGAACGCCTAATGTGTAACCATAACATACCGACTCATCCGTTGAACGCCTAATGTGTAACCATAACATACCGACTCATCCGTTGAACGCCTAATGTGTAACCATAACATACCGACTCATCCGCTGAACGCCTAATGTGTAACCATAACATACCGACTCATCCGCTGAACGCCTAATGTGTAACCATAACATACCGACTCATCCGCTGAACGCCTAATGTGTAACCATAACATACCGACTCATCCGTTGAACGCCTAATGTGTAACCATAACATACCGACTCATCCGTTGAACGCCTAATGTGTAACCATAACATACCGACTCATCCGCTGAACGCCTAATGTGTAACCATAACATACCGACTCATCCGCTGAACGCCTAATGTGTAACCATAACATACCGACTCATCCGCTGAACGCCTAATGTGTAACCATAACATACCGACTCATCCGTTGAACGCCTAATGTGTAACCATAACATACCGACTCATCCGCTGAACGCCTAATGTGTAACCATAACATACCGACTCATCCGCTGAACGCCTAATGAACCATAACATACCGACTCATCCGCTGAACGCCTAATGTGTAACCATAACATACCGACTCATCCGCTGAACGCCTAATGTGTAACCATAACATACCGACTCATCCGCTGAACGCCTAATGTGTAACCATAACATACCGACTCATCCGCTGAACGCCTAATGTAACCATAACCATAACATACCGACTCATCCGTTGAACGCCTAATGTGTAACCATAACATACCGACTCATCCGTTGAACGCCTAATGTGTAACCATAACATACCGACTCATCCGCTGAACGCCTAATGTGTAACCATAACATACCGACTCATCCGCTGAACGCCTAATGTGTAACCATAACATACCGACTCATCCGTTGAACGCCTAATGTGTAACCATAACATACCGACTCATCCGTTGAACGCCTAATGTGTAACCATAACATACCGACTCATCCGCTGAACGCCTAATGTGTAACCATAACATACCGACTCATCCGTTGAACGCCTAATGTGTAACCATAACATACCGACTCATCCGCTGAACGCCTAATGTAACCATAACATACCGACTCATCCGCTGAACGCCTAATGTGTAACCATAACATACCGACTCATCCGTTGAACGCCTAATGTGTAACCATAACATACCGACTCATCCGTTGAACGTCTAATGTGTAACCATAACATACCGACTCATCCGCTGAACGCCTAATGTGTAACCATAACATACCGACTCATCCGCTGAACGCCTAATGTGTAACCATAACATACCGACTCATCCGCTGAACGCCTAATGTGTAACCATAACATACCGACTCATCCGCTGAACGCCTAATGTGTAACCATAACATACCGACTCATCCGCTGAACGCCTAATGTGTAACCATAACATACCGACTCATGTTGAACGCCTAATGTGTAACCATAACATACCGACTCATCCGCTGAACGCCTAATGTAACCATAACATACCGACTCATCCGTTGAACGCCTAATGTGTAACCATAACATACCGACTCATCCGTTGAACGCCTAATGTGTAACCATAACATACCGACTCATCCGTTGAACGCCTAATGTGTAACCATAACATACCGACTCATCCGTTGAACGCCTAATGTGTAACCATAACATACCGACTCATCCGCTGAACGCCTAATGTGTAACCATAACATACCGACTGTCCGTGAAACCATAACATACCGACTCATCCGTTGAACGCCTAATGTGTAACCATAACATACCGACTCATCCGTTGAACGCCTAATGTGTAACCATAACATACCGACTCATCCGTTGAACGCCTAATGTGTAACCATAACATACCGACTCATCCGCTGAACGCCTAATGTGTAACCATAACATACCGACTCATCCGTTGAACGCCTAATGTGTAACCATAACATACCGACTCATCCGTTGAACGCCTAATGTGTAACCATAACATACCGACTCATCCGTTGAACGCCTAATGTGTAACCATAACATACCGACTCATCCGCTGAACGCCTAATGTGTAACCATAACATACCGACTCATCCGTTGAACGCCTAATGTGTAACCATAACATACCGACTCATCCGTTGAACGCCTAATGTGTAACCATAACATACCGACTCATCCGCTGAACGCCTAATGTGTAACCATACCGACTCATCCGTTGAACATACCGACTCATCCGCTGAACGCCTAATGTGTAACCATAACATACCGACTCATCCGCTGAACGCCTAATGTAACCATAACATACCGACTCATCCGTTGAACGCCTAATGTGTAACCATAACATACCGACTCATCCGCTGAACGCCTAATGTGTAACCATAACATACCGACTCATCCGCTGAACGCCTAATGTGTAACCATAACATACCGACTCATCCGTTGAACGCCTAATGTGTAACCATAACATACCGACTCATCCGTTGAACGCCTAATGTGTAACCATAACATACCGACTCATCCGCTGAACGCCTAATGTGTAACCATAACATACCGACTCATCCGTTGAACGCCTAATGTGTAACCATAACATACCGACTCATCCGCTGAACGCCTAATGTGTAACCATAACATACCGACTCATCCGCTGAACGCCTAATGTGTAACCATAACATACCGACTCATCCGCTGAACGCCTAATGTGTAACCATAACATACCGACTCATCCGTTGAACGCCTAATGTGTAACCATAACATAACCGACTCATCCTCATCCGTTGAACGCCTAATGTGTAACCATAACATACCGACTCATCCGTTGAACGCCTAATGTGTAACCATAACATACCGACTCATCCGCTGAACGCCTAATGTGTAACCATAACATACCGACTCATCCGTTGAACGCCTAATGTGTAACCATAACATACCGACTCATCCGCTGAACGCCTAATGTAACCATAACATACCGACTCATCCGTTGAACGCCTAATGTGTAACCATAACATACCGACTCATCCGTTGAACGCCTAATGTGTAACCATAACATACCGACTCATCCGTTGAACGCCTAATGTGTAACCATAACATACCGACTCATCCGCTGAACGCCTAATGTGTAACCATAACATACCGACTCATCCGCTGAACGCCTAATGTGTAACCATAACATACCGACTCATCCGCTGAACGCCTAATGTGTAACCATAACATACCGACTCATCCGTTGAACGCCTAATGTGTAACCATAACATACCGACTCATCCGCTGAACGCCTAATGTGTAACCATAACATACCGACTCATCCGTTGAACGCCTAATGTGTAACCATAACATACCGACTCATCCGCTGAACGCCTAATGTGTAACCATAACATACCGACTCATCCGCTGAACGCCTAATGTGTAACCATAACATACCGACTCATCCGCTGAACGCCTAATGTGTAACCATAACATACCGACTCATCCGTTGAACGCCTAATGTGTAACCATAACATACCGACTCATCCGTTGAACGCCTAATGTGTAACCATAACATACCGACTCATCCGTTGAACGCCTAATGTGTAACCATAACATACGGACTCATCCGCTGAACGCCTAATGTGTAACCATAACATACCGACTCATCCGCTGAACGCCTAATGTGTAACCATAACATACCGACTCATCCGCTGAACGCCTAATGTGTAACCATAACATACCGACTCATCCGTTGAACGCCTAATGTGTAACCATAACATACCGACTCATCCGTTGAACGCTAATGTGTAACCCTAACATACGGACTCATCCGCTGAACGCCTAATGTGTAACCATAACATACCGACTCATCCGCTGAACGCCTAATGTGTAACCATAACATACCGACTCATCCGCTGAACGCCTAATGTGTAACCATAACATACCGACTCATCCGTTGAACGCCTAATGTGTAACCATAACATACCGACTCATCCGTTGAACGCCTAATGTGTAACCATAACATACCGACTCATCCGCTGAACGCCTAATGTGTAACCATAACATACCGACTCATCCGCTGAACGCCTAATGTGTAACCATAACATACCGACTCATCCGCTGAACGCCTAATGTGTAACCATAACATACCGACTCATCCGTTGAACGCCTAATGTGTAACCATAACATACCGACTCATCCGTTGAACGCCTAATGTGTAACCATAACATACCGACTCGGATGTTGAACGCCTAATGTGTAACCATAACATACGGACTCATCCGCTGAACGCCTAATGTGTAACCATAACATACCGACTCATCCGCTGAACGCCTAATGTGTAACCATAACATACCGACTCATCCGTTGAACGTCTAATGTGTAACCATAACATACCGACTCGGATGTTGAACGCCTAATGTGTAACCATAACATACCGACTCATCCGTTGAACGCCTAATGTGTAACCATAACATACCGACTCATCCGTTGAACGCCTAATGTGTAACCATAACATACCGACTCATCCGCTGAACGCCTAATGTGTAACCATAACATACCGACTCATCCGCTGAACGCCTAATGTGTAACCATAACATACCGACTCATCCGTTGAACGCCTAATGTGTAACCATAACATACCGACTCATCCGTTGAACGCCTAATGTGTAACCATAACATACCGACTCATCCGCTGAACGCCTAATGTGTAACCATAACATACCGACTCGGATCCGTTGAACGCCTAATGTGTAACCATAACATACCGACTCATCCGCTGAACGCCTAATGTGTAACCATAACATACCGACTCATCCGCTGAACGCCTAATGTGTAACCATAACATACCGACTCATCCGTTGAACGCCTAATGTGTAACCATAACATACCGACTCATCCGCTGAACGCCTAATGTAACCATAACATACCGACTCATGTTGAACGCCTAATGTGTAACCATAACATACCGACTCATCCGTTGAACGCCTAATGTGTAACCATAACATACCGACTCATCCGCTGAACGCCTAATGTGTAACCATAACATACCGACTCATCCGTTGAACGCCTAATGTGTAACCATAACATACCGACTCGGATGTTGAACGCCTAATGTGTAACCATAACATACCGACTCATCCGCTGAACGCCTAATGTGTAACCATAACATACCGACTCATCCGTTGAACGCCTAATGTGTAACCATAACATACCGACTCATCCGCTGAACGCCTAATGTGTAACCATAACATACCGACTCATCCGCTGAACGCCTAATGTGTAACCATAACATACCGACTCATCCGCTGAACGCCTAATGTGTAACCATAACATACCGACTCATCCGTTGAACGCCTAATGTAACCATAACATACCGACTCATCCGTTGAACGCCTAATGTGTAACCATAACATACGGACTCATCCGCTGAACGCCTAATGTGTAACCATAACATACCGACTCATCCGCTGAACGCCTAATGTGTAACCATAACATACCGACTCATCCGCTGAACGCCTAATGTGTAACCATAACATACCGACTCATCCGTTGAACGCCTAATGTGTAACCATAACATACCGACTCATCCGTTGAACGCCTAATGTGTAACCATAACATACCGACTCATCCGTTGAACGCCTAATGTGTAACCATAACATACCGACTCATCCGCTGAACGCCTAATGTGTAACCATAACATACCGACTCTAATGTAATGTAACCATAACATACCGACTCATCCGTTGAACGCCTAATGTGTAACCATAACATACCGACTCATGTTGAACGCCTAATGTGTAACCATAACATACCGACTCATCCGTTGAACGCCTAATGTGTAACCATAACATACCGACTCATCCGTTGAACGCCTAATGTGTAACCATAACATACCGACTCATCCGCTGAACGCCTAATGTGTAACCATAACATACCGACTCATCCGCTGAACGCCTAATGTGTAACCATAACATACCGACTCATCCGTTGAACGCCTAATGTGTAACCATAACATACCGACTCATCCGTTGAACGCCTAATGTGTCCGTTGAACCAACCATAACATACGGACTCATCCGTTGAACGCCTAATGTGTAACCATAACATACCGACTCATCCGTTGAACGCCTAATGTGTAACCATAACATACGGACTCATCCGCTGAACGTCTAATGTGTAACCATAACATACCGACTCATCCGCTGAACGCCTAATGTGTAACCATAACATACCGACTCATCCGCTGAACGCCTAATGTGTAACCATAACATACCGACTCATCCGCTGAACGTCTAATGTAACCATAACATACCGACTCGGGTGTTGAACGCCTAATGTGTAACCATAACATACGGACTCGGATGTTGAACGCCTAATGTGTAACCATAACATACCGACTCGGATGTTGAACGCCTAATGTGTAACCCTAACATACGGACTCATCCGCTGAACGCCTAATGTGTAACCATAACATACCGACTCATCCGTTGAACGCCTAATGTGTAACCATAACATACCGACTCATTCGTTGAACGCCTAATGTGTAAGCATAACATACCGACTCATCCGTTGAACGCCTAATGTGTAACCATAACATACCGACTCGGATGTTGAACGCCTAATGTGTAACCATAATTATTCTTGATGAATCATAGATTTATAAAACACATTCAACTATGCATCGTTTGGCTTATTGATCCAATTAAATATTGCATGCAACATTTTGATGTAATATGTTCTTGTTCCTCTAGCCCGTTACTAGATTGTAAATCTAACTCTCATATAAGAATATAAAGATGCCGAATGGTAACTCTTTGTTCCCGAGTTTATATTAAAAGAAAGGAAAATATTTAGGATTATAATAAAAATAAAAGATAAAATCGTATTCTTTTGAAGTCGTTAACAACATAAAGTAATTAAATTTTAACCAAAAAAAAAAAAAAAAATTAAATAGTTTTCCCCGGCGACATGTCGCTGGGGATTATAAAAAATAAAATTAAATAGTTTTCCCCGGCGACATGTCGCCGGGGATACATACCCACCAAAATTTTCGTTATCGCGCCATTTACGCTAAACGACAAAAACGTATACCTTTCCCAAATGACATGTCGCCGGGGATTGTCGCCGGGGAAAAAACTTTATCATAAAGTAGATCTAGATATCTTCTTCACTGCAGAAAACGAAAAAAAAAAAAACCTTATCCTCCTCCTTCCCGTGGCGATTTCTGCAAAGAAAACGCATCCACCATCACCAACAATCATCAACCATCACCACCACCGCATCCACCATCACCACCAACGCATCCACCATCACCACCACCACACGTTACGGTTTGTTTTACAAATTTTAAATGTTATTCAACTAAATTAGTTAATTATATTATGATTTTTGCAGATTATTATTGTTGTAAGTTGTTGTTAGTTAAAAAGTGAAGTTTTTTTTTTTTTTTTTTTTTTTTTTGTCAACGAGGACCGACGAGGAGCAAGAGCGAGGTATGTTATAATTTTTGCATTATTATTGTTGTAAGTTGTTAACTTGGAAAGTTAATTTTTTTTTTTTTTTTTTTTTTTTTTTTTTTTGGCAAGAGGGTGACGAGGAGGCTAGACAAGGTATGTAATAATTTTTTTTCTCCTTTTGGTATCCCGGTGACATGTCATTGGGAATGTTTATTCATGTCATTGGGAATGTTTATTGTTTAAATTTTGTTAGTTTATAGTTATTATTAGTTCAATTGCCTTGAAATGTGCTCGTTTATAATTATAATAATTAGTTGTTTAAATTTTGTTAGTTTATAGTTATTATTTGGTGAAAAAGTGAAATGGTATGTATGTTAAAATAATGGTATGTATGTTAAAAAGTTAAATGATATGTATGTTAAAAAGTGAAATGGTATGTATGTTAAAAAGTGAAATGGTATGTATGTTAAAATAATGGTATGTATGTTAAAAAGTGAAATGATATGTAGTTTATAGTTTATAGTTATTATTTGTTGACATGTGCTCGTTTATATTATTTTGTTAGTTTATAGTTATTATTTGTTGATATGAGCCGTTTATAGTTTATAATAATTAGTTGTTTTAGGATTTTAGTGATTAATTTTGGAAAATCCCGCCTAAAATTAATCATCCTATAGAACTCCGTCCAAAATTAATTTATTAGAAATTAATTTGGAAAGTCCGCTTGGTCTTGAGTTGTAACTTGCAAAATACACTTATATATTTGAATGAATGAATGAAATTGTTGTGGATTGTTTAAATGTGTATATTTATTTGGATGTGTATGTATTTGGATGTGTGCATGCTTATATTATTTTGTTCATGAATTTCTATATCTTATGCTAATTGTACTTGTACAGATGTCGACAGATGTTGCACGGTCCCACGGCGGTGACGGTGGCGGGAGGATCGTCCCCTCCGCACCAGCTGCACCCACCGTTCTTTGGCAAGCTTCATTAACAAAGGTAAGAATTTCCGAGTATTGTAATACAAGCATAAATTTGATACATATTTATGACTTTTATCACTAACTTGATTTTGCAGCAAAGGTAAACGAAAGCCCAATTTGGGCGGCGGGCGTGAGGCAGTGAATACCATGACAAGACCCGGAACCTTTCATGAAGGCAATCGTGAGCGAAAAAGGTCCCGTGTCGATCACTTTTGAGGCGGGTGACAAACAAACCTTAAACCCTCTCGGCCCCATGCGGCGCATTGGTCTAACTACATAGGGAGGTCGTTAGGAAGGTGCTGCTTTACTACCCTTCTTGGGACAAGGTCCCAAAGGAGAAGAAGGCGGAATCATTTCGGATATTGGGGTCGATTATCCTTTTATGTTTATTTCATTATCGTGTTCATTTATTTAATTGTGTATATTTATCTAAATTCGCTTATTTATTTATATCATATAAATAAATAAACAAATTTAAATAAATATATAAATTATATCTCTAACTCTTTTTTCGTTTTGTTGTATATGATTGCAGACCCTATTTGACCTCAGGCCGCACATCGACTCCTCCCGGCCCCGGATCTACGAAGGCATAAACTCGCACTTCCAAAAGCCTACAATACTAACAAGGCTTCTTTCAAAGCCAAACATTGGAAGGTAGACCCCACCACCGGGATTACGATGCGGAGGCGATTAGATTTTGTGATATATAAAGCGGGCACGTCCC
Organism: Chrysanthemum lavandulifolium; assembly: GCA_022545495.1. NCBI lineage: Eukaryota > Viridiplantae > Streptophyta > Magnoliopsida > Asterales > Asteraceae > Chrysanthemum > Chrysanthemum lavandulifolium. Next base: position 68,389,167 of record CM040246.1, read on the forward strand.
GAGGAAATTACAATGTAACATATCTAAACATATAATAAAAGTTGATCAATGCACCTATACTTGCTCGCTTAACATGATCGATACCGATGCACCTATACTTGCTCGCTTAACATGATCGATACCAATGCACCTATACTTGCTCGCTTAACATGATACGATACCGATGCACCTATACTTGCTCGCTTAACCCGACACGTATACCAATGCACCTATACTTGCTCGCTTAACATGATACGTGTTTAACATGATACGTATACCGATGCACCCATACTTGCTCGCTTAACATGATCGATACCGATGCACCTATACTTGCTCGCTTAACATGATACGATACCGATGCACCTATACTTGCTCGCTTAACATGATCGATATCGATGCACCTATACTTGCTCGTTTAACATGATACGCTTATCGATGCACCTATACTTGCTCGCTTAACATGATCGATATCGATGCACCTATACTTGCTCGCTTAACATGATACGATACCGATGCACCTATACTTGCTCGCTTAACATGATCGATACCGATGCACCTATACTTGCTCGCTTAACATGATAATATACCGATGCACCTATACTTGCTCGCTTAACATGATACGATATCGATGCACCTATACTTGCTCGCTTAACATGATACGTATACCGATGCACCTATACTTGCTCGCTTAACATGATACGATACCAATGCACCTATACTTGCTCGCTTTAACATGATACGTGTTGGAATCACTCCTAAACAAGATTTCAAGTATTTATATTTCATATGTAATAGGTAGCTTTATTATGGCCTTTATGTTTGTTTAAGGTCCAAATTATGTAGAAGGCCCATGTTGAGGCCCAAGCCCAATAAGGAATAGGGAAGGAGAGGAGTGTTGCCCTAGCTCCTTGCCTATATAAACTCTTGTAAACACTCATTCGAGGGTGGTTGTTCAAGTTATTTCTTTCACTCACCTCCCACGATAACCGTTACAATATTGTGTGTGTGTGTGTTTGATACTTGTTCATTCGCTTCATCTCTTTCTCTATAAGCTTGTGTTGTAAAACTAGTGACCTAACAATGGTATCAATCGCCAAATAGTTGGGTGTACTCGCTTGTTTTGAAGTTTTGGTTTGGGTCTTACGCGTAAAGATAACACAATCTTTGGTTCGCTTAAAACTAATTTTTACACTTTTGAATCCAAGATTCTTGTACTTTCAACGTTATTAGGTGTTAAACTATTGGTTTTGGCAAAAGTTTGGAACTTTACGTGTTTTCCTTGTTTTTAAGCTTGTTTTTGCACGCAAGTGTTATCCTACGCCAGAATCGCTTTTAAGTGCTTTGGATCATCAAGTTTCACACTTTTGTGTTATTTTGGTGTTATTGAAGCTATTTCAACACACAAAACCGGTTTAGTAACACATTTGGATAGAATCAAAGTTACGAGTAATCTTACGCGTAACAAAACCCTAAAATTACGCTGTAAGACTTTCCTTGGTTTGATCTTCAATTTTACGGTTTATTCCGTGTTTTCTTACTTGGATAAGTCCAAAATACGCCGACTTTGGGGATCCGTATCCGGGATTCAGTTTTGAACTAATAGCTTTTTCGTGACGATCACGCAGGATGCTTAGACTCAAGGAAAAGTACTTGAGAGCTCTACAATTTCTCGGTGATAAACCGTGTCTTGGCAATCTAAGAAGCGAGGATTGTACATCGTCATCAACCAAGGCGAATATGTAGCCATGTCCGCATGTTGTGCTCAAGTCATTTGGATGAGAACACAACTCAAAGACTATGGTTACGTGTTTGATGAATCCCGATGTCTCGACAATCGGAGTGCCATTGCAATCTCGTGCCTGGCGGTTCGACACTAAATCAAAGCACATCGATCTACGCTATCATTTCATCAAGGACCATGTGGAGCAGTACCGTTGAATTATACTTTGTGGTATCTTGAATACCAATTGGCGATCCGCTCACCAAAGCCTTGCCTCCCGCTAGGTTTAATGAGTTGGTCCACCGATTGGTATGAGGTGTTTGACTCAAGAGGAATTGGATGACCTCTTAAAACAGTCTTAAAAACCCGTCAAACACCAAAACATCTTTTGTACATAAAATTTTCAAAACAAAATACAAAAATATAAAATCCGATAAAACAACAAAATATTCTTCTAATCTATATTTCTTTCAACATGGCAAGTACATCTCTTCCACAACTCTTTAATCTTTCAAAATTCATTATTTTTCCGATCAAGTGTTGAGGGGAGAAAATTATCCATTAACTGCTTCAAAACATCTGTACTTGCATGTTATCACATCCCTTTGTTTTCTTCTACAAATGGTGGTAAATTTACGGTTCATTGACACTCCTCGGACTTTAATTAATAACCTTTCATTATTTTCTCAAGTCAAGGGGAGTGTCACAAGTTTCTTTCCCAAAATCTTCGCTTGGTAACCAAAATGGAAGTTAAGGCTTTGTTTGAAAAAGATATGGTGGAGGACCAAAACTGTCAAAATGGTAAAGTCTATTTTAATAAAAACTCCACCTAACTCTTTCACTCCTCATTCATTTTCTTAAAATCAAAAGATCCTACGCCTAACAATCACTCAAGAAACTGTGCTTTTGATCTTCATTTTGTAAGTAGTTTCTGTAAAACATGTTTATAAGCAAAGGTTTTTATTTCATTCAAATCCTACCGCTAAAACAATTTTCTGGCGTGATTATGTGCTCTACGATAAGCGTATGAGCACACAATCATTGTATATGTTTGTGGTAAAATGGATGGTCTCAAACCGCTTTCTTAAGCATCAAGGACAACATTCTTACCATCAAAATCCACCGAAACTCAAATTGATGAATTTTTGAAAACTAGGGTTCATATGACTAATTGGGTTTTCTAAATGAGAAGTCTTTTGGTAAAATGAATGTTGGGATATGGTCATAAGGCTTTGAATTGATCATTTCCATTGTTGAAAACCACCCGAAACTCAAATTGATTGTCAATTCGAAAATAGGGTTTAAGGTTCATAACATTTGGGTATTTTTGATTCACAACGCTTTGATGTTATAACTTGACCTAAAGTAGCTATCAACACTCTAGAGCTACCGTAATCAATACGGTGAACATTCCATGGCTAGATTTCATACGCGTAAGACTAGGGTTTAGACTACGGCGTATGAGTTTCTACGCCGTAACGCTTAAACATGAACTAGGATGTTGTTATCTCGTGATAAATTGTTGTTTTGTGTGAACATTGATGAGTTGATAAATTTATTTCGTGCTTTGCTACGCTTTAAACACTCGTAATCAAGGTCATAAGACTCTCTCGCGATAAGGATTACCCTACGCCGTAGTCATGTTATCGTAAAATAAAACCCACGCATAACAATTACGCGTAAGGTTCTACAATGGGACTACGCCAGATCCTCGTGAAGGATATGCGTGGCAATGACCTCTACGCATAAGGTCTACTCTTACGAGTAAGCCTTACGCGTAAGGTTCTTATACGCCACGCCGTAAGCTCTACGCCGAAGGTCCCCTTTTCCCACGCATAACATTTCTTACGCGTGAAGAAAGGATCCCACGATAAGCCGCCACGCATATGTCGCAATTTACGCGTAACTTTGTCAATCCTACGCTTAAGCCATCTTTCACCTTCATTATGAATTGTTACGTGTACAAAACTTGTTAATAAACTTATCATAACGTCACGAATCCAATAATGTCACTAATAAACCAAAACGCTTGATATGTTGTGAACAATAAGTGATAACATAAACTTTAAAACTTAAAGTTAACTAACTCACGAAACATTTCACGGCGCCATTAGACTATTGGACATACAAGTGACTTAGGTCTCAGAACAATTATTGACGTTGTACATTAAATAACTAGACAATAAGACCTTACGTTGACTAACATTATGTCTTTCGATATGTTGGTTCTTTTGGCTAATATTATTTCGCATCACGACATGGTCACTCAACCAAACATGGATGCACCAAATGTTCTCTCCATTGCCGACATCTACCCTAATGGCTACCCAATGAAGATTGGAAAGAATAATCTCCGAGTTGACTTCAAAGACTCTCACTTGCTCGAATCTTCATGTCTCATTGCTATCGATATTCGAGGACTCACCCATATCGTAACATGCTTACTCACTCTGCAACCATTCCCGAGATCTACATCCAACAGCCTGGAATACTATGGAAAGGGTCAAAGGAAGGATCACGCGATGTGAAACTCTAAACCACAAACAAGTCACTATTACACTGCAGATTTAAGGGTCGCTCTCCTTATTCCTCAAGTCAATCCAACCAAACTTTATGCCACACCAATGAAGAGTTAACTCTCCAATTCTTAATCAATATCGGTTATGACGAGGCTACAGGAGTAATCTCTAAGCACTCTCATGTAGAGCTTAAGAGCCTTCCTCAACCATGGAGAACACTCTACATGATAATCACCAAGTCTATTTCGGTCGTGATAGCGGCTATGAGCATCCTAAGCTCATAGAACGCAAATATTTTGGGCATTCACAACATGAAACACATCGCTATTGAAGCTCGATTTGGGATGACATGATGTCATTTCTCGAAGAAACTTGGATCAAAAATTCCTAAATCGGATATACTAAACTGCTGATACAGAGAGCACTTGGACTTCATCCCGATATTCCCAAAAGGCTCAATGACCCGCATAATCACGACATGTTGATCGAGCCTATTCTATCTGTAAGAATCAAGGAAACGCCTACAAAGAAACAAGGTGCCGTGCTCCCATTTCCTTCTAATCAAGATGTCGAAGCTAGAATCGTACTAAAGGTATCTCGAAGCAATCGACAAGGCAAAGTTGGTCATCTTGACGAAAGATCAAAGTTGGTCGAGACAAGGAAGTGCAGGAAGCACAACAAGTTACGTGAGTCAAAGGAAGGTTCCTAAAAGGAAAGCTCCTTCTAAAAGGATTGTTCCCGTAAGGAAGCCGAACCTATTCCCACACTTGAACCTCAAAGACAACTTAGGGATGAGAGCTCAAGATACCGAGACAGATGAAGAGGTTCATTACTCGCCTCGCAACCGAAACACACACCTCGGTGACAAAACCTCCAAGTCCTCCAAATTGTCCAAGAAAAAGGGAAGACTCAAGCTATTGTACCTTATGATGAGAGCTCAAGAAGAAGAAGAAGAGCAATTGGATAAATCATACAAGAAAAAGTTTCATAACGTCAGACATATTCAAAAGGTCACTGAATTTGCTAAAGATCAAATGGGCGGCCCCTGAGGATCAAGTGGTCTTGCTTACTCCTCTCCGGATCCCGATGCGGTTAATCACCCCGATAAGGGATCCGTGCCACCACTCTTCGCAACAACAACCGCTTTGTTGAAGACACTATTGAGTATGATTTTGAGAAACAGGAAACGAGAAAGAAAAGTCTAAGGATGACGAGAATGATTATACAAAGTTTCTTCTAGACATCCAACTCACTCAAAGGAGAAAACTTGAAACTCCTAAGGACATGGAGTCTCCTCATGTCTCCTCATCATCGACTCTTCATCACATTCATCACCACCACCATCAACTAAGTCAACCAGATCATCATCCAAACCGTGAAGAAACCACCAAAGTCTTGGATTTCTCAAACACATGCAAGAATTGTGAAAGTCACAAACAAGTTAGAAAGAAGGACATGCTTCAAAGAAAACTTAATTGGTATCTCGAACAAATGCAGACTTACATGATGAGAATGATGAGATGCGGAAAGATAGGAAAGCTATTCAGAGTTCATGAGAAGTCATCGTCGGGGAACTAAATGAAATGATTGAAGGCTACACTCAAAAGTACCTTCAGGATATCGCTCCAAAAGTCCAAAAGGAACTGAAAGTCGACAAGAGAACAAACCCACAAGTTTCTTCTCGACCTTTGTCCCTGATGACACAAAAGAAGTATTTTCCGCATAACTCACCCCTAACATCGTAGCATTGGTCAAACATACAATGGCAAAAGAGTCGATCTCTCGAACTGAGCTAATCGCTAAACTTGTGATGCAAATGTCAAAGAGATCCGGAATGTTTACTTCAGATGAAGCTAAATTTTTCAAATTCTACTTGACTATCAACTCGGATCATCATGCAAGGAGTCACGATCAACCCAAACGACCAAGAGATGACGATGATAAGGATAAGGACTCGCCCTAAACGCCGAAGCGCCCGTCAATCTAAATCTATGCCACCCTCCACAACGGACTTCTTCTCAACATAAGTCTCCATCACCCGGTCTCCCATCGATAAACCTCGGGACGATTCCGAGTTACCACCCTTGACTCGTAAAACCGGTGATCACTTTGAGTATACGGTGGTGACGATGAAGAGGTCCTCGAGCCCCAACAACAACCCTCCTCTCCCAAACAAGTGAAGAAACCCGAATCATCATCAAGGCCTTCTAAAAGCAAGAAAAGACGACTCACTGATGTCGTATCATGGCTAGATGATGATACAACCGCAGAATTTGAATGGTTTTCTACTCTTGTTAACGACACTCCCACCTCAAGAAGGTCAAGAATTGCAGAGCGGTAGTACCTTGGAGCATGCAAAATTTTGCAAGAAAGATTCCGTGTGAAGAAGATGACGAAATCGAGTTGAAGCGCATCAAGAATGACGATTCCTTCCGCTGAAAACAAATCGGAAAGTGCAATCGAGGTTGAATATCACCTTGAAAACATTGCTCGAGCCATGTCTAACAACATGGATTGGCTCAACCTGTAAGCAAACATCGACTTCACTAAACGGAACAACCCTCCATACTACATCGACCGACCAAACCTCTACCAACAATCGGCCAACAAGAAGAACCAAGGATTCCTTTCGGATATTTCTTCAACAAAGACACGAATTTCTTCTCCATGGTGGCGATGGTTCACGAAAATACGCTACATCATTGACTCTTCCATTCCCCGCGGCTACTTACTAAAACCGCATTGCTATCGAGGAACGTGCAACTCACTTGTTTTCGACAACGTGCAAGCATATGACCAAGATGCATTGTATGGGATTCATCATTGGCCCGAACGCCAAGAATCTACTACTGTACGCCCGGTTCAAGTCTCAACATGAAGTGTATTGCTCAAAGAACATCGTAGCCATCAAACACATTGATCTCAAGTCCAAATGGGACTACATATTCTTGAAGAATATCATAGTCAAACGACAAGATGAACAAGACTATGAATTCTCGGAGGTCGACTTTGAGAACTTGTCACTCAACGACATCAAGACATGTATCTTGCCAAAGTACGGGTCGTATGAGACAATTCTCGATGAAATTCAACGTGAATTCATCAAGTCGGTTCTCATCTTCATTAGACGATTGTGATCAAAGAACGTGTCAAGATATCGGATGGTTTGTTGAATCATATCGAAACGTAAACTTCACTCCACCACGCCTTGATCTTCCCGACATCAACCAAATCAAACAACTTACGCTCATCAAAGAAACCTTTCGGCATTGTTTACGCGGTGAACTTCGCAGAACCGCTTAATGGCGTGTAGTGAGCTCCATAAATTCGGGATCATACCTTGAAGATGGTTAGGGATGGATTGGCGTGCTGATTGAAGGATATACGCTTGAAGGTTGGGAATCTAGCACCGGAACTCTCGTGATAGAAGGGATGTGAGAAGGATCATCACCATGATTGATGAACGGTTGTTCGAAGGGATCGATTCGAGGCGCTTGGAGAGCTATGTTGGTGGTAGACCCAGGATAAACATCACCGGCTTTCAACGCCTGCGCACTCACAGGAACATCACTTGCACTTCACGGTACCCTTGAATTGTTTCCTTCATATGATTTTGGATGTATGATTATATATGTGAATGGCTTGTGCACACATAACGTTGTACAACCCGTAAGTGTCAAGAAAGGACCCCGTGGTACGCCTCGATTGCCACAATCCTTATAAAAGGAGCGAAGCTTCTTATTTTGAGTAAAACCTATCAAACCTTTCATTTTTCAAGGTTTTGCTCAAAAGACAAGTACTTCCCGTAAGATTTTCAAAACCTCAACTGCTTATATCACTAGTCGAGGGGAGTATTTGAATTAAAACTTTGTTCACAAATTGTTCACACGATGGTCACTCTTCCCGCAACACTCAAATGGTCATATTTATTCTCAACCATTCAAAATAACATTCTTTATATGCCATTTTGAGGGGAGAAAATTATGTGATAAGAAATATGTTGTGCAAAATGCAAATGAATCTGCACCTCGGACTTAACCAATGAATCGACGGTACTAAACTGTTTGTAACTCGAAAAGACTTGTCCCGGACGGGTAATAATTTCAAGCTAGTTCGCTAGTAATGTAAACGTGTCTCGCAAAGGACTTGTCTTAGTAGAAGGTACCATTCGAGAAGCTCTTGATAGACATGAACTCGACGGTATGACAATCTTTCGAGGTTTGTCTACACCTTCAAGGTAGTTATTAGAGCTAGTTGTCACCTAAAAGTCGACAATGTATCTCTTTAACTATTCAACGAATCGTGTCTCGCGGAGATTGTCTATCTTTAGTGGATCAATTCGAAGTGTGCGCTCTTTCCTCACCGTGCATTTAACCATAAAACTATTAAGCACATGTGGAGGGAGTATTTATGCAAAAACTTATCTCTCACCGTGGTTCAAACATGTTTTCATTTACAAACCCTTTGAGAGATATTTTAACTTACAATGGTTATAATGGCAAACATAGGTTAGTCATGGAGTTATAAGGTGACTAAGGTTAGGTATAACCGTCTATGATCCGCCAGAGCCGGGAGGGATCTACCCAAGGACACTACCATTAGTTAGTGTTAGAAGTCCTTAGGAATGATTATAAAAGGAGAAAATGAGAATCGGAGAAAGAAGGAGTTGAAGAATCAAAAGAAATGTAAAGTAAAGGGTGAAAAGAAATAGCCTTCAGTTATTCAACTTAGGCGGATAAGGGTTCAATTCATATGCTCTTGGTTGTCATTTAGTGACACCGTATTGAAGATTAAAAGTCGTCATGGACCCAAAGGACGCATGCACTAAACCTTCTTAGCCACTCAAGTTTCTCTCAATGAAGCTTGTTTCATTCTCACAGGGACCCTACATAAACTATTGGCTTTCTCTTAGAGATCATTTGGTATTGAAGAAGGAGACCTCTCCTAGTCTCCGCCAGAAAACCAAAACGCACTATCGAGTCTAGAGCCACGAGATTCATCAAAAGATCTCTTAGGAACATTTCTGACATTTAATCACTTGTTGATCAACAAATAAGATCTTCAAGTGATTCATGGTTCATATCGAGTCCTTCACGATCTTAGCAACTGTCGAGAACATTTATGAGAGGTTCACATCATGATCCTCGGTGATTGAATGGAAACTCTGCGTGGTCAACATCAAACGACTCGACAGGTCGTCGCGGTAACTCCCCGTGGATTACGCGGAGTGTGTCTCATACTGTCTACAATCGTGAGGTGATGCTTGGTGTACCTCGTGACTATCTCGAATCAGATGTACTTACATCGTGTTATCTCACTTGTGGGACTCCGGTTCAGAACGGCCTTTGAGAATTAGAGTTGTGTTTTCACACTATCTCATAACACCTCAAGTTCTAACTTGTAAGTGCCGAAACCGCTTATTACTAACCGCTTGAAATGTTTTCTTCTTATGGAAGCTCCGGAGCGGGATGATCGTCTTCGATTCTTCTCATGCTCACGCCAACATCATCACTAATGGAAGTTCTACTCAAAAGCAACACAACCGTCGAATGATTCTTAGTCAAACCAAAGAATCTACAAAGTTAAAGACTTAGAGAACTTCATCGATATTGAATTCCAACGTCATAGGCGTGTGAGCATGTTGAAGAATGATGTGGAGACACCGGAGCAAAAAGGCACTGAGGCGGTCGATGTAGACAACAACATACTATCACTTTCACCACAAAGAACAATGATCAAAGAACAAAGTCAATGATGACGCCAAAGCGTAATCGTTTCAAAGTTAACAATCTCTACACCGGGAGATTGTTTGAATCAAGACAATTCCTCTCACAAGAAAGAAGAATGTCGAAGACGTCACCGCTTACTATTACATCAACGCCTTCACCGCTTACACTCATATATACTTGAGGGGAGATTGTTGGAATCACTCCTAAACAAGATTTCAAGTATTTATATTTCATATGTAATAGGTAGCTTTATTATGGCCTTTATGTTTGTTTAAGGTCCAAATTTATGTAGAAGGCCCATAAGTGAGGCCCAAGCCCAATAAGGAATAGGGAAGGAGAGGAGTGTTGCCTAGCTCCTTGCCTATATAAACTCTTGTAAACCCTCATTCGAGGGTTGGTTGTTCAAGTTATTTCTTTCACTCACCTCCTACGCATAACCGTTACAATATTGTGTGTGTGTTTTGATACTTGTTCAATCGCCTTCATCTCTTTCTCTATAAGCTTGTGTTGTAAAACTAGTGACCTAACAATACGTATACCGATGCACCTATACTTGCTCGCTTAAAATGATACGTATACCAATGCACCTATACTTGCTCGCTTAACATGACACGCTTACCAATGCACCTATACTTGCTCGCTTAACATGATACGTATACCAATGCACCTATACTTGCTCGCTTAACATGATACGATACCAATGCACTTATACTTGCTCGCTTAACATGATATGTATACCAATGCACCTATACTTGCTCGTTTAACATGATCGATACCAATGCACCTATACTCGCTCTTAACGTGATACGATACCAATGCACCTATACTAGATTAGTGTTATAATTTATAGGTTAAATTTAATTATATAATTTTATAATTTATTATTAATTCTAATTATATAAAATGATAATTTTAATTTTGCCTTTAAAACTTTTACCGGGGACATGTCCCCGGGGAAAGTATTGGAGTAAATTTTCATTTTCCCTCCGCACTTTTACTTTATCCCACCATCATTTTCTCCGGGGACTTGTCCCCGGCAAAAGTATCGCTAGAAGACAAATAAAACTTTCGTCGGGGATTTGTCCCCGGCAAAAGTTGAAACGAAATATTAACCTCAATTATTAACAGATTTGGTCTCTCTCGGGGAAAAAAAATGAAAAAAACCCTCGCCTTCCTCCTCTCAACTACTACTCTCACAAAGACCGCTACTCCTCACACCACCACCACCACCACCGCGTTGTCTTCCCCACACTCGCACTATCGCACCACCTCCATTGCTATTCTCAACCCTCTAATTGTTTAATTCTTTTCTCAAACCTCTCATTGTTTGATTCTTTCTCTTCCCCTACTCACAACATCCTTATAACAAACCAAGGTACAATTTTTTTTAATTTTGCTAATTTTTAATTTTGCTAGTTTTTTATTTTCGTTATTTTAATTTTTATTTTAATCGTTGTTATTTGTTAATTGTTATTTTTTGTTAATTGTTAATTGTTTAATTTTTAATTTATAATTTTTTTTGTTTATATTTTTTGGTACAGTAGCTGTGGTGAGACCACAATATGGTGCTTACGTGAGCCGAGACCACAACCGTGAGCCGAGACCAAAAGGTATGTTTATGTTTTTTTTTTTTGTTTTTTTAGCGGGGACATGTCGCCGGCAAAAGTATATAGCTCCCTGTTTTTGAATGTTTATGTATTTTTTTAGCTTCCTGTTAATATGAGGTAGGGTATGCAATGCACCGGCTTAATCTGTTTTTAGCGAGTATTGGTAGGCAGTTAGCTTAATCTGTTAATATGAGTAGGGTATGTCTCAACTTGATTACTTTCTTTTTTTTTTGTTACTTGTTTCCTGCCATTGAACATCACTTGTTTCCTGCCATTGAACATCACATGTATAAAGTACTTGTTTCCTGCCATTGTGGCATTCTATAGTGTTTAGATCTTGTATAGCAGAACTACAAAAAAAATGGTACATTGGTGTTGGTTTTTAGTGTATTCTATCATTAGAATGATAGTAGCGAGAATGATAGTGTCGATGTTAAAACAAAGGTGGTTATGAGTCTCATGTATAAAATCAGATACAAATTAACAATGTAAAATCGCTTTGAAACCTTCGTGTGGTTAAAGTCTTGGAATGAGTGTTGGTAGATTAGTATTGGTCTCGGTCGTGACTCATTGGATTTGCTTATCACCCACGCGGGTGTTTGTTTCGCTTATAACCGGCTTATCACCCCACAAGGGCGTTGTTTATCTTGTCCAAACAAAGATCCCACAAGGGGTTTGGTTTATGTTGTAATTTTGATTTTTATTAATAATATTGACTTTTATTAACAATTTTGATTTTTACAATGAGACCAAATAATAGCGAGACCACCTTCTGTCAAGACCAATAGCCGAGAGCCAAGACCACAATCGGTATGTTTTTCTTCAATTTTCCGGCTTATTTGGAGACTTGTGGGGATATAAGTATATTATGATATAATAAACTTATATAAGTTCACAAGTCTCCAAATAAGCCGTCTAAGTTCCCGTCCGGGTTAATAAACTTATTGTAAATGATTTTAGGACTTTAGTGATTAATTTCGAAATTCCCGTCCGGGTTAATCATCCCATAGAAACCCGTCCAAATTAATTTATTAGAAATTAATTTGAAAGTCCCCTGTTGGGATTGCTTTTTGAATGTTTTGTCTCATTTAGATATGAATGCGTATAATTGATTTACTATTTATGAAAATTTCAACGATGTTTCCCTTTACTCCTACGAATATGTCTTTACCGCATATATTGGGGAGTTGAGGGAAATGTCACGCAATTTTCTCAAATAGTAAATTCAATTATACGCATTCATATATGAGACGAAATATTCAAAGAGTGGGTTAGATTGCCTTCCATAGTTGGATTAGGTGAACAAAACGCACAACCGATAATTCCACCTTTATGTGTTTACGTAGATTTTTATGAACATTTTAAGTTTATATAATTATTTATTGCTTCATTAAAACGCAGCTATGCCAATTGATAAAAGTTGGGTCTCACTAGCACGCATCAAAGAGAGAATTCTTAGTTGGCCTTAAAGCTTCGCAAGCATTGCAAGCCCTTAGTGAATATTGATAGGAATATAAAATGTCCTGTGCTTTTGTTTAAACGTAAACTAGATTAAGCATGAATTTTGTTTGACCACATACACAAATGGTCGGGACCATAGTTATACGAAATAGTATAATCATGGTGAGCCGGATGGCGAACAACCGTACACAACACAAGACACCACAGGATGAGTGACATGGCCGAGTTCCTTCATGATATTGGTCCGAATAACAAACCGGATGATCCAACTCAAGGAAATATTGGCGAGACAAGTAATCTACGCAATTCCTCAACGTAATGAGTATGAGGAGTTACTTGCCACCGCCAACAAAAACTATACCCACTGTGGTGGATGCCTTCATTAGATTTTATGGCAAGATTACGCACATCAAGGTCAAAGGTAAGGTGAGTGACACCACATTTAATGAGTTCCTAACTTTATTCAAGGAAGTTTTCCCGCCCGTTCTAGGATACAAGATGCCATCGTCATACTATGAAATAAAGAAGACATTTAAAACTATCGGGTTAGGATATGAATCGATACTTGCTTGTGTAAATGATTGCTTTTTATATCGGGGGGCGGGTAATAAGGTTTTAAAAGGTACCATTTTGAGGGGTCGTTTAAGCCCTTATTTGATCACTTTTGTATCCGTTATTGCTTAATATCGTTCCTTTTCACTTTTTAGGTCTCTTGAAGGCAAAATGCTGGAATGGCACTTATTTGACGAAAAGGCGAATATACGAAGAAAATGGCCAAAGTCGAATCGAGACACTCAAAGTCTGTGAAAGCGTAGGCGGCGGCGTCGGTGTTAATGCGACTCCGTCGGAGGATTTTTGTGACGATACGAAGCCAAAACCCTATTTTCAAGTGACGACGCCGGGCTTTAAAGAGAGTAGGTTGCTACTCGGGACGGCCTAGATGCAACCTGCACGACGCCGGTCAAGAGGACGGCGTCACGGACATAAGGTGACGCGTCGCAAGGTTAACGTGGCCAAGACGAAACCCTAATGACGGCGACACGACGTCACCACAAAACATAAGGTGACGCCGCCGCATATGTAATATTATATATAGAATCCGAATTTTTCGCTTTTAGGAGAGTCTTTTGAGTAAAACCTAAAACCGAACCAAGGGTGTCTTGTACAAGATTTTAGGGTTCCAAACCCTATCTTACATCAAGATAAGTATTTACTTCATCAAATTAATTATGTCTCGATTATTTGTGTGTATGCTTGCATGTTCTCCATGTCCGCTAATTTATTTGTGTGTTTGCTTAGGAATATGAAACTTAATTATTGAATATTGATTGGTTGTTTCTTATCTTAGTTGATTAATGATCTAGTAATGCGATAGGTCATTCGTTGTGTACTTAATGCTTGATTCATCTTTGTGAACCTTAGAATATAATTACCCGAGTAGTTGTAAGCTAAACCATCCAAAGAGTGCCTTAGAGTAAGAGTTTATTATCCCTAGTGGGTTTTGTAGACGAGACCCTTTGGTAAGTTCAAAGAGTTGGGAGAAACGATACCCTACAACTTTAGACACACAACGCAACTAAGAATAAGGACGTGACAACTCAACCATCAATAGGAGATAATTAAGGAGTAGTAAAACCTAAGTAAACACATCTTTAAACTATCATACGAGCACACATTAATTAGACATAGACTACCACCACCTTAGTTTAGACAATTAGATAATAGTAGAGTAATCGGTAGAAATACCAACCCCCAAATCCAATACCCGAGATTCGTACTTTTAAATTTCCTAAAAACATAAAAAGATAAAAATAATCTTCCTCAACCTTAACCTTAGCGTAGTAACTTCTCACTAGCATTCCTATTCCCTAGAGAACGATATCAATACCCGTGGCTTACCCTAATACTACACTACAACGATTAGGTTCACCGCCAGGGTGTTGTAAAACTTGCTCGACGAAAAGGAAGTTCCTTTGACCCCGAACGCCAGCGTGCGTATCAAGTTTTGGCGCGTCACGGGAATAGAATAGCTAGTTAGTAGTCCACCTCGCTTAGGTTCTTTGCTTGATTCCTATCAAGTAAATTTTTTCTCATTTTAGCTTCCTCTTAGTCTATCCCCTTCTTCGTGACCTTTGTTCATAACACCCATCACTTTTCATCATGGAAGGTGATAACCAACCACCACTCATCAACCCACCACCAAATGACCCGCCAAGAGCCCGTACTCTTGGTGAATACTCAAGACCAAGCCACCTAGGCTATAGGAACACCATTGAGCTTCCCGACCAAGCCCAAACTACGGCCTCATGATCCGACACCATCCGATTGGTGCAAAGCGGATGTGCATTCCATGGACTTCGTTCAAGATCCAAATCAAGATCTGAGGATTTCTCAAAATTGTCGATTCCATCGACCTTGATGCTACTACTCGGGAGACCACGCTGCGCCTCTTCCAATTCTCTCACGGACCAAGCTAGTAATTGGCTCGAGCGACTTCACGGGCTCCATCTCAAGTTGGGATGATCTTACCTCTCGCCTTGCTCAATTTTTCCCACCGGGAGAACCACCAAACTTAGGCGAGACATCTTGACGCTTCAAGAACTCCAAGGTGAGTCTCTACAAAGCATGGACTCGATTCAAGGAACTACTTCAGACTCCCCACCATGGCATTGATCTTTAGCTTCAAATCCAAATATTCTATGATCATACCGATTTCATCACTCGACGATCCATTGATCGAGCCGCGGTGGAAGGCTCAACGACTTTAACGCAGAAATCTTGGGATATTATCGAGGAGCTTGCCGATCAAAGCTACGAAGATTGGAATGAATCTCCAAACTCCGATTAACGTGGTTAATGCCATATCAACTCCTTCTCGAATCCTCCGATACCCTCGAGGAGCAATTGAGTGCCATTGAGAGAAATTGATTATCTTATGGAAAGGCGCAGAAGAGCCCCGCACAAATTCCTCGAGAAGCTATCAACCGCCTAACTCCACCAACTCCACCAACCGCCCCACACCTTCTTCTGAGTCCCCAAGTCGTGAGCAAAACCCAAGTTCGAAGGTGCCTGCTCTACTTCCCAATACCACTTTCACCAAGCTTCAAGGATCAAATGAGGAGTACATGGCAGCTCATACGAAGAGATTAGCCGATTGAAGAGGAGGTTTATAGGCGGAGAGGAAATGCAAGCAAAATGACTGAAATGATGAATTTGGTAATTGAATTTACCAAAACAAAGGTTCCCTAAAAGGTGCTCGTAAAAGCAACGATTGCCTCCCACTTCATTTGTTAACGCTGCTTCCATTATGCCCGAGAATGCAAGGTTGAGATGTGGAAAACTAAGGAAAGCAAGAAGGAGGAGTCTCATGCTAATGATGAACCCGAGACAATTGAGTAACGCCTTAAGCACGAAATTAACAAGAAAACCATTGCAAACCAAGTAAACAACTTTAGGTACAATGAAGTTCTTAGGGAAGCTCTTGAAGGAAAAATGACGGAAGAAGAATATGACGCCTTACCTATGGAACCTCTGTATGAGTTGGTTATAAAAAAAACCGTTAACAAGAAAACGAGACACCACAGGGAATTTCGTGATACCAGTTAGCATCGGTGACATTGATAATATAAATGCCTTGGCCGATCAAGGGACCGATGTGAACATAATGCCATTGTCAATCTATAATAAGTTAACTAAGGAGAAACCAACAAGACCGACCTTAGACTTTCCTTAGCTAATCATACTTATGTCCACCCGTAGGAATCGATGTAGATGTTCTAATTGAGGTGGCTAACATCGCTTATCCGTGGATTTCGTGATCATTGATGTTGAGGAAGATAAAACGCACCCTCATTCTTGGGACACCGTTCTCGCCACCGCAAGGCGACCATCAAATGCGGAGAAGGCATCATGATACTCAAAAGGGAAGGGTACGCTAGGATACCCATCATCCCAAGATACCCTCTTAAGATCATGGAAATGATTACAGTGAAAATCGAAAAGCCCCGCAACAATGTTAAGAAGAAGATGAATGACCGGGAAAAGGGCTTAGAGACTTTATGGTTCAAGGATTGTATGCGACGTTGTGGAAACCCGATAAAAGTTAGGAAGCAATCCCACCTCAATACCTAAGGTACAAAAGGACCTAAGGAATTTCTCAAGGAGAAAAAGTGCTCTTGTATAGATCTCGGATAAGGGCATTACGAGGAAGAAACAAACCAAGATGGTTTGGGCCTTTCACGCTAAGGAGACCAATTTAAAAGATAAAACCGTCACCATAATTGACAGCTGCTGGCAAGGAATCCACGGTGAGCATACAACGCCTACACCCTTTCGATGAAGGGAAAACAAAGGGTGAAGAGGGCGGTAATGAGAAAACGTAGGAGTACGACTCACGAGTCTAGCTATAAGACTCTTAAATAAAGAAAAGCGCCGTGGGAGGCAACCCATGCTTAATTGTTTGCTTGTTAGTGTCATATATCTTTTATTAACTGCTTATCCTCATGTTTAAATTTGTAAAATGCTTTATTTTGTTTTTAACCTCGCCTTAATTGCATATAAAGGTATTTTACATAAGGGATAAGTGTAGGAGGATTACACACGCCAAAAGAAACGTAAACATGAGAATAACAATTAACCAAAAGATATGTATGTTTGTTTGTTCGAGTCAAATGCTTGTATCGAGTCATAATGGATGTTTTTGCGTAAATTTTCCGATTCTAAAGATGTAAATTTTCCGAATTTTTTCGTAAAATCGCAGTAACGCTTTTTGTCGATAACTGACGGCGTCAGATTGCAACCGACGCGCCGTAAGGAGTAAAACATCGATCACTTTTTCTCGCTTTTTGAGCTACTTATAAATTTTTGGAATTTTCCGTGTCTTAATTTTCTTAGAAATTTCAGAACATCCATTCCACAAGCATTATATCCTAGTTTAAATCGAGTCTTATATATATTATTACCGATTTTACGAAGGTTTCGTTTGTTTTCTTCAAGTGTGCGTGTTTAGTTTGTCAGAAGAAGTTACACAAGATTGGAAGGAGCTTTTCACGCAATAATTCTTCTTGGAAAGGATTTAACTACCACTTTACACGGATCCTACCGAGCTAATCGGGGAGTATTAGTTTCTTTCGCTTTTGATTACCTTCTTTTATCATAACTTTGATACTTCGGGGAACATTGGGGATAATGTTCATTTAAGTGTAGGAGGGAAAATAAAACGGAAACTTTGAAACTATGCTTATCCTTGATTATTTGCTTTGTCCAAATTGTGATTGTGTAATAAACCATGAGAAAATGTCGGTTAGGTAATTTTGGCACCAAATTTAAAATTTTTATGACATATAAGAGTGGGCCATTAGTCTTAACAAAAGCGCCTCACGGATAGGAAGTTATATGACTAGCACAAAACCCTTTACCACCCAAATTCCACCCAAAATGCGAGGATCGCCCTTAGATTAGTAGGAATTAAAAGCATTCATCTTCAATGCTTAGAGTGTGAACTAAGAGTATATTAGATTCTAGAACTTGTGTTGTGATGCATTCCGAGATCGCAAGTGAGACTACACTTGTGTAGTTAGGAATAACTAAATGATAAGAGGCATTAGGATAACCTTGTTTGATACCCGTAATATAATTACTTCTTCCACATCGGCCGAGTAATTCCCCACACCTTTGCGTTGTACTCATCTTTAGTACACGATACCCTAGTTAACCCTCGAGCCTATCCTTTTCGCGGTTCTCGTGATGTTTCGGTTTTTCCGAATATCAATGAAGAGCATTGTTTACACCCCACCCCAAATATACACCCAAATCGCTTTAGCCTACCCCTTATGCACTCACTTTAGTGCAAATGTTTGTTATCACCCTAAACCATTAGTTCAATTATCCGTTGCTTGCATGAGTTGCTAAGTCGAGTCATATCCTTTGTATACGCTTTGGGACGATTGGGATTCATGGGAAAAGTTAAAGTTTATGAAATGACGGAAGGAACGTTAAATTCAAATTCCCTTTGTTTGCGTAATAATGTACCCCAAGTGTTTTGATCTTTTCAATTCGGGTCAAATTAGTGTTAGAGTAATAAAACTCAAGTGTAGGGATGTGCCTATAAATCCCTATCATTTTGATGTTACCGTAGAGGATGGTAGAGTAAAAGTGTCTCGAAAAAAAAAAAAAAAAAAAAAAAATCGA
Source organism: Chrysanthemum lavandulifolium (assembly GCA_022545495.1). NCBI lineage: Eukaryota > Viridiplantae > Streptophyta > Magnoliopsida > Asterales > Asteraceae > Chrysanthemum > Chrysanthemum lavandulifolium. The sequence goes on from CM040246.1 coordinate 68,408,371, forward strand.
AAAGAGAAAAGAAAAAAAATAGAGTGTAAAAAAAAAAAAAAAAAAAACGGGCTACCATCCTACATCTATCCTTTAAATTTATGTTTGTTTATTTCACACCTAGAGTTTTAGAGTGTCGAGTCTTGGCTTAGCAACGCCATTCTTCGATGCATTTAACATAGAGATTTTTGACTTGCCACCACTAAATAGCCTATCCCACCAAACCCTTGTTTCCTACCGTAAGCCTAACATTACAACCCTTTAAAAGACCTCTTTGATAGTCTTTCCTAGGTGCTTACGCCAAAGGGATGGAGGTTTGATCCTATTCTCAAGCCTATGGTAATCTATGTACTAGGACCGTTAATGAGTGTTTATCTTCCATTTCCTATTTGTTATATTTCTTATATACACCGAGAGAGATGTAGTATCCAAACACCCCATGCGAGGTGCTAGTATGTACTTCCGTGCTTGTTATGACTTTTATGGGCTTATATGTGCCGTGGACCGCTTTAAATCAATGCTTCATGACCCTAACTTATAAATTAATTGGCTTAAAGCACATTTGCTTGAGGACAAGCAAATAACAAGTGTAGGGATATTTGATAAGGTTTTAAAAGGTACCATTTTGAGGGTCGTTTAAGCCCTTATTTGATCACTTTTGTATCCGTTATTGCTTAATATCGCTCCTTTTCACTTTTAGGTCTCTCAAGGCAAAATGTCGGAATGGCACTTATTTGGACGAAAAGGCGCGAATATACGAAGAAAATGGCCAAAGTCGAATCGAGACACTCAAAGTCACTGAAAATGTAAGGCGACGGCGCAGTGTGTTAATTATGACGCCGTCGGAGGATTTTTGTGACGATACGAAGCCAAAACCCTATTTTCAAGTGACGACGCCGGGCTTTAAAAGAGTAGGTCGCTGCTACTCGGGACGGCCTAGATGCAACCCGCACGACGCCGGTCAAGAGGACGAGACGGCACAGCATAAGGTGACGCCGCCGCAAGGTTAACGTGGCCAAGACGAAACCCTAATGACGGCGACACGACGCGCCACAAAACATAAGGTGCGCCGCCGCATATGTAATATTATATATAGAATCCAAATTTTTCTGCTTTTAGGAGAGTCTTTTGGAGTAAAACCTAAAACCGAACCAAGGGTGTCTTGTACAGATTTTAGGGTTCCAAACCCTATCTTACATCAAGATAAGTATTTACTTCATCAATTTAATTATGTCTCGATTATTTGTGTGTATGCTTGCATGTTCTCCATGTCCGCTAATTTATTTGTGTGTTTGCTTAGGAATATGAAACTTAATTATTGAATATTGATTGGTTGTTTCTTATCTTAGTTGATTAATGATCTAGTAATGCGATAGGTCATTCGTTGTGTATTTAATGCTTGATTCATCTTTGTGAACCTTAGAATATAATTACCCGAGTAGTTGTAAGCTAAACCATCCAAAGAGTGCCTTAGAGTAAGAGTTTATTATCCCTAGTGGGTTTTGTAGACGAGACCCTTTGGTAAGTTCAAAAGTTAGGAGAAACGACACCCTAACCCAATAAATAAAAATTTGATTGCTTCAAAGCCTTACCCAATCTTTGTTATTGTTGAATTGAGGCTCACCCTTTAACATCACCACCCCTTCCCAATCAATCCAACCCTAATATGAAATTAAAAAGGTCAGGAAAAAATCTCCCAAAAAAGTCCTTTAATGGTTTAAGGTCGCTTATTTCAATCAATAACCAAACTTTAAACCAAAGATTAATCCCAAATTTTAATATCTTTGGGGGTAAAGGGGAATTCAAAGCCCTTTATTGACTTAAGAGCTTTCAACCTAGAACCCACATATAACACCAAGCTATTTCCGGAAGGCCTAGAGCTCCTAAGCCATGAATTAGGGCTTAAACAAAAACAATGTTAACTCGTTTGGGATAAATTTTTTTAAAATGATAAAAATTTAAATCGGTTACTAAACTCTATCAAGGCAGACTTCACCCAATTCCCAAAAGGTCAAGAAAACACGACATTTACGAGTTTCATTAAAATCGGAAAGAAAGAAAAAGGGCCCCGATTTTTCTAATCAAGAGTAAGCTAAACGTTAAAGGTTCAAGCCCGCAAGGCAAAGGGTCCTTCAAAGATAAATTTCGCAAGGAGGAACACAAAAGCCCGAGTCAAAAAGGTTCCGGAAATCCCTAAAAATTTTCCCTAAAAGGAATTTCCCAACTTGTAAAAAACTTAATAAGGCCAAGAACCAAAATTAAACAACCGCTGAAGAAACATAAGGAAAAAACCTAACTAAATTCCCAAAAAAAAAGACCAAGCTATTGACCTTATGATAGGCTCAAGAAAAAAAAGGAATTATAAATAACAAAAATTTCTTAACTTACATTTCAAAAGGTTTTTTTAAAATCAAAGGGGGCCCCAACAATGGTGCCCTTTCCTCTCCATCCGACAATCACCCAAGGTCCTGAATTGAAAACCACTAAGACCTATTGGTTGATTTTAGCAGGAAACGAAAAAATCAAGGTACAAATATTAACAAAGTTTTTCTAAACCCAACCATCGGAGAAAACTTCAAACCCTAAACATGGAGTTCCCAGTTTCCAAAGACTCTTACCACAACCACCACCATAACTGCAAGGTCTCTCCAAACCTAAGAAACCACCAAACTTATTTCCAAACCATCAAGAATTTAAAAAACAATTAAAGGCAGCTTCAAAGAAAACTTAATTTATGTAACAAAGAGCTTCAATGAGAAATAATGGGAAAATAAAAGCTATTCGGGGTTCGGAAAGCATCCTGGGCTAAATGAAATATGGCCATCAAAAGACCTTCGTATCGCTCCAAAGAAAAGGAATTTTTGAAAAAAACCCAAAATTTCTCCCAACCCCCTGCGAAAAAGAAGATTTTCCGATAATCCCCCAAATCAGAGGCAAACATACAATGGAAAGAAGCATTCTTCCAGAATCGAAACTTTAGAAAGTCGGTCCGAATTTTCTTCAGATGAAGCTAAATTTTTCAAATTTACTTGAACAAACAAGCAAAGTGTCAACCCAAAGACCAAAGTGGTGAAAGGAAAGGAGCCCAAACCCGTAAGGGGTCTTAAAAGCCCCCTCCAAAGGATTTTCTAAAAAGCCCCATCACCCGGCCCCCAGAAAATGAGATTCCAAATTCCCCCTTTAAAAGGGTCTTCGGATCGGGGCGAAAAGGCCTGAGCCCCAAAACCCCTCCTCTCCCAAAAAGGAAGAAACCCAACATTAACCTTTAAAAGCAAGAAAAGAGAATGATTCTACAGGAGTTTCAACCCGAAATTTAAGGTTTTCATTTTTAAGACATCCCCCCCGAAGGTCAAGAAGGATTCCCGGGCATGCAAAATTTTCAAAAAGATTCCAAAATTTAAAACCAAAGTGAAGGCCATAAGAATAGATTTTTGGAAAAAAAAGAAAGGAATCAGGTTGAAATATTAAAAATTTCAGCCATTTAACAACAGGACTCAACCCAAAAACATGATTCCTAAAGGCCCTCCATACTAATCACCCCAAACCCACCAACAATGGCCAACGAAAACCAAACCTTTTAACCAACAAAGCCTGAATTTCTTTCCCATGGGGTTGGGAAAAAAAGTAAAGACTCTTCCACCCCGGGTATTACAAACCGATTCTATGGAAGTGAATCAGTTTTGCAACCAAGTATGAAAGATGCTTGTAGGGATTATCAGGCCCCAACAAAACTCCATTCGCCCAAGTCCAAAGAATGAGTTCAAAAAAGACCACAAACAATTTCTCAATCCTGGGACAAATTTTGGAATACTACAAACACAAGATGCAAACTAAATTTAGGTCGATTTAAACTTGACCAACGCTAAACTGTATTTGCCAAAGGTTAGAGACAATTTACTTCAATGAACTAAATTTCTTAACAAGATCAAAGAAGGTCAAGATTTGGGAAAAAACGTAAATTTACTCCCCACTTTACCCCGCATCAACCCCAAAAAACTTTCCCCAAAAAAACCTTTCCATTTTTCCCAAAGGCTTCGAAAACCCTTAAGGGAGTACCCAAAACCGGGAAACCTGAAGTGGTTAGGATGGATTGGGGAAAAAATTTCAAACAGAACCCGGATTAAGGTTAAAAGGAAAAGAAACGTTGTTGGGGAAAGGGTTAAGTATTTGGTGGTCCTGTAAACATCCCCCCAAGCCCGAGAACTAGACTTTACCCTGAATTTTTTTAAGATTTTGGAGATGATTAAAGTAAGGCCACAAAATGGCCCCGAATTGAAAGGACCCGGGTGTACAACCTTAAAAAGGGCGAAGCATTTTTAAAAAATCAAACCTTTTTTAAAAGGTTTTCTAAAAGAAAACCCCAAATTTTCAAAACCTCAACCAACAACGGTATTTTAAAAAACTTTTTCCCAAATTTTGGTGGCATTTCCCGAAAAAAGGTCATATTTATTCCCTTCCTTCTTTAACCATTTTTGGGGGAAAAATTTAAAGAAAATTGAAAAAAATGAATTGCCCTCACTTAACCAAGAATCACTACTCCGGTAACTCAAAAGCTTGTGGCAAAATTTCCTTAAAAAATTTTTCCCAAAGGACTTTTTTAAGTACCATTCAAAGCCTTTGAAGACATGAATCCGGGTAGCAACTTTGAGGTTTGTCCACCTTCAAGGAGTTTTAAGCTGTTGTCCCAAAAAGCACTGATCCTTTTAACTATTCAACAAGCCGGGGTTTCTTCTTTAGGGACAATTCAAAAAGGCTTTTCCTCCCGGCATTTAACCAAAAACTAAACCCAAAGGGGTTTATTTTAAAACTTACCACCCAAAATTTTTTTAAAACCCTTTTTAAATATTTTAACTTAAAGGTTTAAATGGAAAATAGGAGTCATAGAAATTACAAGGTTAGGTATTCCGCCAGAGGGAGGGATTACCCAAGGCATCCAATTGTGTTAAAGTTGAAGATTATAAAAGGAAAATGGAATGGAAAAAGGGGTAAAACAAAAAGGGAAAAAGGGTAAAAAAAAGCCTTCCAATTTTCCTTGGGAAACGGGCAATTCAACCCAGGTTTCTTTATTTAAGTTAAGATTAAAACCCAAAACCCATGACAAACCTTCAGAAATTTTTCGGGTTTTTTCCCACTTCCCTAAAAACAGGCTTTTGAGAAACCCTTTTAAACCCTTCCAGTTGCCAAAAACCAAACCCTAGATTAACCCAGTTATCAAAAGTCCGGAAATTTTTAATTTTTTTTAAAACCAAACTTCGGTTTTTATTTAACCTTCAATTTACAACTTAGAAATTTTGAGGGGAATTTGTGATAAATTGAATGGAAACCCCTTGGAACTCAAACCCCAAAAATGCCGAACCCCCGGGATTCGGGAGGTTGTCCAAATTTAAAATAATGCCCCACCTTCAATAGAGTCCTTCTGGTTACTCACGGGACCCTTTAAACCCTTTAAATTGATTTTTAACCCTTTGTCACCAAGTTCTAATTGTTTTAAACCCTTTCAACCGCTTGAAATGTTTTCTTATGGAATCCGGAGAGGCTTTTCCTCCCCCAACATAACTAATAAGCACTAAAAGAAAAACTTAAATTCTTAGTCCCAAAAATTCAAATTAAAACTTAGAGAATTAATTAATTCCAACCCTAAGGGGAAAAATTTGGAAAAATTGGAAACCCGGCAAAGCCGAGGCGGTGATTAACAAAACATATTTAACAAAGAAAATATAAAGAAAAAGAATGAAGAAAGGTAAGTTTCAAAAAAATTTAAGGGAGTTGTTTAAAAAAATCCTTACAAAAAGAAAATGTCAAAGCCACCGCTTATAACATAAGTTACCGCTTAACCAAAACGAAATTTTAACACCCCAAAAGTTTCAAGTTTTTTTTCATTTGGACTTTATTTCCTTTTGTTTTTTAAGGCCAATTAGAAGGCCCCGGGCCCGCTCAAAAAAAAAGGGAAGGGGCCCTAGCCCGTATAAAACTTTGAAACCCCATTGGGGGTTTTTTCTTTTTTTACCACCTCCAGATAATTCAATATTGGTTTTTTGATCTTGCAACGCCCATTTTTAATTTTTGTAAAACTAGGATAAAAGACCGTGCACCTAACCTTTCGAAAATGTCGTCCAACCCCTTATTCCGTTCTAACGTTACCAAGATATTTCCCAAATATACTCCAATCATTACTTCTCGTTAACATGTTTAAACCTCAAACTTGTGAAATGATTGTTACCAATGCACCAACTTTGTTAACAATCAAAAACCTAACCGTTAATGTCTTTTGATTACGATTAGTGTTATTTTATAGGAAATTTAATTATTAAATTTTATAAAAAATTCTAATTATTAAAAAAAAATTTTCCAAATTTTGGGACTTGGAAATATGATAAATTTCACCCCGAACTTTAAATCACCCGGGATGCCCCCAAAATATGTAGAAAAATAAAACTTTCCGGATTTGTCCCCAAAAAAAAAATTTAACCCAATTAAATTTTTTTTCTGGGAAAAAATAAAAACCCCCTTTCCTCCTCCAAAATTCCAAGACCGCACCTACAACCACCACCCCACCGCTTTCTTTACAATTGTGAAACCCCCAGATTTCAATTAATTTTTAATTCTTTTTAACCCTTATTGTTTGTTTTTTCCCCCCCTTAAAACCCTTTCAAACCAAGGTCAATTTTTTTTAAGAAAATTTTTTTTTTTTTATTTTATTTTAATTTTATTTTAAGTTTTTTGTTTTTTATTTTTTAAGTTAATTTTAATTTTTATTTATTTTTTTTTTTAATTTTTTTCAAGTTGGGGAAAACTAGGTGCTTACACCGAACCACAACCGGGGCCGGCCAAAAGGTAGTTTATGTTTTTTTTTTTTAACATGGAAAATCCCCTTTTGAATGTTTATGATTTTTACTTCTTTAAATGATAGGGTACAATGCAATTTAATTTTTCGATATTGGTACCAGCTTAATTAATCGGTTATGCCAACATTACCTTTTTTTGTTACGTTTCCGCCATTGAACATACTTGTTTGATTAAATAAGTTAAATTTTTTATTATTTATATTTTAATTTTTAATAAAAAAAATTAATTGGGTTTTTTTATGATTTTCGAAGTATGAGTAATTCATTTCAATTTTTATTCTCATTTAAAATAAAAAATTAACTGAAACTTTAAACCTTTGTGTTTAAAGTTTGAAAAATTTAATTATATTGGTTTGGTCTCTCGGATTTTAACCCCCTTTTTTCCTTTAAAACCCTTATCACCCAAAGGTTTTTCCCCCAAAAACCCAAAGGTGTTTTTTATTTGAATTTTGATTTTATTTAATTTACTTTTTAAAATTTTATTTTTCTAACCAAATTTTGCCCCCCCCCCAAACCAAAAAACCAAGAACAATTTTTTTTTTTTTTTATTTGGAGTTTTTTTAATAATTAATTTATTAATAAATTTTAATTAAATTAAATTTTGTTTTTTTAATAAATTTTTAAATTTTTAGGACTTTAGGTTAACGAAACCCCGGGAAACCCAAGAAGTTTTTTTTAGAAATTAACAAATTTGGGTTGCTTGAATGTTTTGTTTTTTTTAAAAAATATTTTTTATTTATGAAAATTTAATGTTTCCCTTTATCCCTAGCTTTACCCATAATTGGGGAGTTAAAATTTACCTTTTTTATTTCAATTTAACATTCTTTTGGCAAATATTAAAGGTTTTTTATTATTAGGTAAAAAGAAACCGTAATTCCCCAAAATGGTTTACATTTTTGTTTTGTTTATTAATTATTTATTGTTTTAAAAGTATGCCAATTGTAAAAGGGCCACAGCAGATAAAAAGATTTTTTTTAAATTTAAAACTTGAAGCCCTTGGAAATTTAGAATATAAAAGTCCCTGCGTTTTGTTTCTAAACAAAAGCTGTTTTTTTTACCCCCAAATTCACCTGTTTCTAAAAGATAACAGGGGGGGGAAATGAAAAAAAAAATTTGATAAATTCCAATTTTTAATTGGCCAATAAAAACCGAGACCAACTCAAGGAAATATTGGCACAAAATCCAGATTTTTTTGATATGGGAGATTTCCCCCAAAAAAATATAATGTATATCCTTATTAGTTTTATCAAAAACGCCTCGGTCGGTAAAAACCCAATTTAATGATTCCTAATTTATTCAAACCCCCCTTAATCAAGACCTCCAATTAAATAAAAAAATTTAAAATTCGTTGGATTGTGATTTGCTTTGTAAATGAGCTTTTATATTTAATAATTTAAAAGGTCCTTTTTCCAAGCCCTTTTTACCTTTTATGATTGAATTCCCTTTTCCTTTTAGGTTAACAAAATAATCATTATTTGGAAAAACAAAATGAAGAAATGGCCAAAGTGAATGGAACCAAAGCCAAAAGGTTCCCCTGTGTTAATTAGTTTTGGAATTTTTTAATTTAAACCAAAACCCTATTTCAATGAAGGTTTAAAAGGGGCCCCGGGACGGCCTAATCAACCCAGGGGTAAAAGGAAATAAAGGGGCCCCGGGTTTGGAAACGAAACCCAATTTGGTAACCCACAAAAAAAGGTGGGCCATGTAATTTAAAAGAATAATTTTTGTTTAGGAAGTTTTGGAAAACCAAAACCGAACCAAGGGTTTTAAATTTTTTAAAAACCCTATCACTCAAGAAATATTTACCAAAATTAAACCTTTATTTGGGATGGAGTTTCCACCGCTAAATTTTTTTGTAAATTGCTTAATTAGAATTTATTGGGTTTCATCAGTTATTAAGTTAGAACAACATTTTGGTCTTAATTTAATTTTTAACCTTAGAATAAATTCCCATATTGAAAAACCATAAAAGGTTAGGATTTATTATCCCTATGGTTTTGTAAGAACCCTTTTAAGTTAAAGGTTAAAAGCCCCTAAAAGCCCAAACCAATGAATGGACGTAAACCTAAATCTAAATTTAAGGGTAGAAAACCAAGAAACCAATTTTAAACATATACGAAAACAATTAATTAGACAAAACCACCATTGTTTAGACTTGTAATATGATAATGGGAAATCCAACCCCCAAACCAAACCCAAATTTTTTTAAATTTCCAAAAATAAAAAGAAAAAAATTCTTCCTAACCTTAACCTTAGGTGAACCTACACCCTTTCCCAGAGAACGAATAATACCCGGGGCCCAAACAATAAACTTAGGTTCACGTTTGGGGAAAAACTTGCCGAAAAGGAATTTTTGACCGAACGCCAGGTCTTTTTTCCAAAAATAGGGTTTTTAAAAGGGTTTTTCCCCTTTTCCATCAAGTAATTTTTCTCATTTTAGCTTCCTCTTATTATTCTTCTGCCTTTGTTCTAAAATCCTTTTCTATGGAATATAAAACCCCAATATAAAAAAGGGAAACCCGTGATTTGAATATAAGCCAAGCCACCAGGCATAAAACCCTTGATTCCCCGAAACTAGTTAAATCCGAACCTGAGGTAAAACATTATTCCTGGATTGTTAAATCCAAATGTTTGAGGATTTTTAAAATTTGGATTACGACCTTACTCTAGACCAGCACCCCTTCCAAATTTTAGGGACCAACATAATGGTAAGGCCCCCAATTATATTTATTGTTCTAATTTTTCCCACCGGGAAACCACCAAACTTCGAGAATCACCCCAAAACTCCAAGGTATCCCAAAACAGGCCATTCAAGGAACATTCAAACTCCCCCCTGGCATTTCTTTACCAAACCAAATTTATATTGATTTCAACCAGCCTTGTCACGGGGAAGGCTCATTAAGGAAAATCTTGGGAATTTCAAGCTTGCCATCAAACAAAATTAAGAATCTCCGAATCCATTAACGGGAATCCATATCAACCCCCAACCTCCAACCCTCGAGGAGAATTGGATTAGAGAAATTGAATCAGGAAACGAAGACCCCCAAATTCCCGAAAGTTTAAGCCTAACCCCCAATCCCCAACCCCCCACATTCTTCCCCAATTACAAAAGCCGAAGGCCTTCTATTCCCCAAAACTTTCACCGCTTAAACAAATAAACGGCCCACACTTACCATAAGAATTTTAAGGGGTGCCAAAATCAATAAATTAGCGGGAAGGGTGCGCTAGGATACCCATCATCCCAAGATACCCTCTTAAGATCATGGAAATGATTACAATGAAAATCGAAAAGCCCCGCAACAATGTTAAGAAGATGAATGGCGGGAAAAAGGGCTTAGAGACTTTATGGTTCAAGGATTGTATCTGACGTTGTGGAAACCCGATAAAAGTTAGAAGCAATCCCACCTCAATACCTAAGGTACAAAAGGACCCTAAGGAATTTCTCAAGGAGAAAAAGTGCTCTTGTATAGATCTCGGATAAGGGCATTACGAGGAAGAAACAAACCAAGATGGTTTGGGCCTTTCATGATTAAGGAGACCAATTTAAAAGATAAAACCGTCACCATAATTGACGTTGGCAAGGAATCACGGTGAGCATACAACGTCTACACCCTTTCGATGAAGGAAAACAAAGGGTGAAGAGGCGGTAATGAGAAAACGTGGGAACACGACTCACGAGTCTAGCTATAAGACTCTTAAATAAAGAAAAGCGCTTAGTGGAGGCAACCCATGCTTAATTGTTTGCTTGTTAGTGTCATATATCTTTTATTAACTGTTTATCCTCATGTTTAAATTTGTAAAAATGCTTTATTTTGTTTTAACCTCGTCTTAATTGCATATAAAGGTATTTTACATAAGGGATAAGTGTAGGGAGGATTACACGTTTCAAAAGAAACGTAAACATGAGAATAACAATTAACCAAAAGATATGTATGTTTGTTTGTTCGAGTCAAATGCTTGTATCGAGTCATAATGGATGTTTTTGCGAAATTTTCCGATTCTAAAGATGTAAATTTTCCGAATTTTTTCGAAAAATCGTGAGCAGTTTTGTCGGGATAACTGACGGCGTCGGGATTGCAACTGACGGCGTCGGGAAGGAGTAAAACATCGGATCACTTTTTCTCGTTTTTGAGCTACTTATAAATTTTTGGAATTTTCGGTCTTAATTTTCTTAGAAATTCAGAAACATCCATTCCACAAGCATTATATCCTAGTTTAAATCGAGTCTTATATATATTATTACCGCCGATTTTACGAAGGTTTCGTTTGTTTTCTTCAAGTGTGCGAGTTTAGTTTGTCGAGAAGAAGTTACACAAGATTGGAAGGAGCTTTTCACGCAATAATTCTTCTTGGAAAGGATTTAACTACCACTTTACACGGATCCTACCGAGCTAATCGGGGAGTATTAGTTTCTTCGTTTTGATTACCTTCTTTATCATAACTTTGATACTTCGGGGAACATTGGGGATAATGTTGGGTTTAAGTGTAGGAGGGAAAATAAAGCGGAAACTTTGAAACTATGCTTATCCTTGATTATTTGCTTTGTCCAATTGTGATTGTGTAATAAACCATGAGAAAATGTCGGTTAGGGTAATTTTGGCACCAAATTTAAAATTTTCATGACATATAAGAGTGGGCCATTAGTCTTAACAAAAGCGTCTCACGGATAGGAAGTTATATGACTAGCACAAAAACCCTTTACCACCCAAATTCCACCCAAAATGTGAGGATCGCCCTTAGATTAGTAGGAATTAAAAGCATTCATCTTCAATGCTTAGAGTGTGAACCGGTAGTATATTAGATTCTAGAACTTGTGTTGTGATGCATTCCGAGATCGCAAGTGAGACTACACTTGTGTAGTTAGGAATAACTAAATGATAAGAGGCATTAGGATAACCTTGTTTGATACCGTAATATAATTACTTCTTCCACATCGGTTGAGTAATTCCCCACACCCTTTGCGTTGTACTCATCTTTAGTACACGATACCCTAGTTAACCCCTCGAGCCTATCCTTTTCGCGGTTCTCGTGATGTTTCGGTTTTCGAATATCAATGAAGAGCATTGTTTACACCCCACCCCAAATATACACCCAAATCGCCTTAGCCTACCCCTTATGCACTCACTTTTAGTGCAAATGTTTGTTATCACCCTAAACCATTAGTTCAATTATCCGTTGCTTGCATGAGTTGCTAAGTCGAGTCATATCCTTTGTATACTGATTTTGGGACGATTGGGATTCATGGGAAAAGTTAAAGTTTATGAAATGACGGGAAGGAGCGTTAAATTCAAATTCCCTTTGTTTGCGTAATAATGTACCCCAAGTGTTTTGATCTTTTCAATTGGGTCAAATTAGTGTTAGAGTAATAAAACTCAAGTGTAGGGATGTGCCTATAAATCCCTATCATTTTGATGTTACCGTAGAGGATGGTAGAGTAAAAGTGTCGAAAAAAAAAAAAAAAAAAAAAAAAATCGAAAAGAAAAAGAAAAAAAAATAGAGTGTAAAAAAAAAAAAAAAACGGGCTACCATCCTACATCTATCCTTTAAATTTATGTTTGTTTATTTCCGTTACCTAGAGTTTTAGAGTGTCGAGTCTTGGCTTAGCAACGCCATTCTTCGTATGCATTTAACATAGAGATTTTTGACTTGCCACCACTAAATAGCCTATCCCACCAAACCCTTGTTTCCCTACCGTAAGCCTAACATTACAACCCTTTAAAAGACCTCTTTGATAGTCTTTCCTAGGTGCTTACGCCAAAGGGATGGAGGTTTGATCCTATTCTCAAGCCTATGGTAATCTATGTACTAGGACCGGTTAATGAGTGTTTATCTTCCATTTCCTATTTGTTATATTTCTTATATACACCGAGAGATGTAGTATCCAAACACCCCATGTGAGGTGCTAGTATGTAATTTCGTGCTTGTTATGACTTTCTTGGGCTTATATGTCTTGTGGACCGTTTTAAATCAATGCTTCATGACCCCAACTTATAAATTAATTGGCTAAAGCACATTTGCTTGAGGACAAGCAAATAACAAGTGTAGGGATATTTGATAAGGTTTTAAAAGGTACCATTTTGAGGGTCGTTTAAGCCCTTATTTGATCACTTTGTATCCGTTATTGCTTAATATCGTTCCTTTTCACTTTTTAGGTCTCTTGAAGGCAAAATCTTTGGAATGGCACTTATTTGGACGAAAAGCGCGAATATCTGAAGAAAATGGCCAAAGTCGAATCGAGACACTCAAAGTCACTGAAAAGCAGAAGGCGGCGTCGGTGTTAATGCGGCGCCGTCGGAGGATTTTGTGACGATACGAAGCCAAAACCCTATTTTCAAGTGGCGACGTCGGGCTTTAAAAGAGTAGTCGTTGCTACTCGGGACGGCCTGATGCAACCCGCACGGCGTCGAGTCAAGAGGACGCGTCACGAGACATAAGGTGGCGCGTCGCAAGGTTAACGTGGCCAAGACGAAACCCAATGACGGCGACACGTCGTCACAAAACATAAGGTGGCGCCGTCGCATATGTAATATTATATAGAATCAAATTTTTACATTTTAGGAGAGTCTTTTGGAGTAAAACCTAAAACCGAACCAAGGGTGTCTTATACAGTATTTTAGGGTTCCAAACCCTATCTTACATCAAGATAAGTATTTACTTCATCAATTTAATTATGTCTCGATTATTTGTGTGTATGCTTGCATGTTCTCCATGTCCAGCTAATTTATTTGTGTGTTTGCTTAGGAATATGAAACTTAATTATTGAATATTGATTGGTTGTTTCTTATCTTAGTTGATTAATGATCTAGTAATGCGATAGGTCATTCGTTGTGTATAATGCTTGATTCATCTTTGTGAACCTTAGAATATAATTACGAGTGGTTGTAAGCTAAACCATCCAAAGAGTGCCTTAGAGTAAGAGTTTATTATCCCTAGTGGGTTTTGTAGGCGAGACCCTTTGGTAAGTTCAAAAGTTGGGAGAAACGCATACCCTACAACTTTAGACACACAACGCAACTAAGAATAAGGACGTGACAACTCAACCATCAATAGGAGATAATTAAGGAGTAGTAAAACCTAAGTAAACACATCTTTAAACTATCATACGAGCACACATTAATTAGACATAGACTACCACCACCTTAGTTTAGACAATTAGATAATAGTAGAGTAATCGGTGAAATACCAACCCCCCAAATCCAATACCCGAGATTCGTACTTTTAAATTTCCTAAAAACATAAAAAGATAAAAATAATCTTCCTCAACTTTAACCTTAGCGTAGTAACTTCTCACTAGCATTCCTATTCCCCAGAGAACGATATCAATACCGTGACTTACCCTAATACTACACTACAGCGATTAGGTTCACCGCCTAGGGTGTTGAAAAACTTGCTCGACGAAAAGGAAGTTCCTTTGACCCCGACGCGGCTGCGTAAGCGTGTCGGTAGTGTAAGATTTGCAGACTTGTCCGATCTGCGGCGCTAGTAGATGGAAAGAAAAGAACACACTGGGAAGAAAGTTCTAACAAGGTGTTGCGTTACTTTCCTATCATTCCTAGACTACAACGTTTGTACAAGTCTAAACACACCGCAAAACATATGACTTGGCATGCGTTTGGGCGGTCTGGAGAACAGTAAGATGCAACACCGGTTGATGGTCAAGCATGGAAGAAATTTGACATCAAGTATTGAAGGAATTTGCTAAAGAAAAAGCGTCCGGTTAGGGTTGGGCTGCGATGGTTTCAATCCGTGCGGCAACCTTAGTCGATCATCGACATGTGGCGGTCATATTAACCACATACAATCGCTTCGGATATGAATGAGAGAGACTTCTCTTTTGTTGACATTGTTAATTCCGGGCCCCAAATCACCGAGGAAGGATATTGATATTTACACGAGGCCTTTGATTGATGACCTAAAGACTTTATGGAAAGATGGAGTCATGACTAAGGATCTTTATTACAGCACCGGATTACGTATGAAAGCGGCGCTTTATGGACTATCAATGACTTTCCCTCGAAGTAGTTTATGCGGGTAGAGTGGGCAGGTTATGGCATGTCCGAGCATGTAATGTAGACACTCCAACTATCGCGTGTTAAACAAAACCGCTTATGTTGGTCACGGAAGATTCTTAAGCATGACCAATAAATGGCGGAAAAGCAGAAGGGCATTCTATACTGGTAGATAATATAGACCCTCCTAGAAAATTTACGGTGATGACATCTTGGATCAACTAAGAAGATTTCCTAAGCGTGTCCGGAAACATCCAAGATATGGGTGCGAAAAAAACGTGATCAAGATCGCGAATTGAATTGGACAAAAAAATCATTTTCTCGAGCTAGAGTATTGGTCTTTTCTTACACTAAAACACAATTTAGATGTCATGCATATCGAAAAAGGTGTGTGAGAGTGTGTTGGGTACTTTGTTAATGAATGACAAATCAAAAGACACCAACAAGGCAAGACAAGACTTACAAAATTTGAATATTCGTCTTGACTTGTGGCTCGTCAACAAAGGAAGCGGGAAGTGCTCTAAGCCTCATCCTCGTACTCTTTCACAACCGAAGAAGAAAACTTTTTGTCAATTCATTAAAGGCAGCGTTTATTTGAAAATTTCTTTGTTCGAATTAATTCGCGTATTCATTTCGACAACTTATTCTAATATCACGATTTTTTCTTAATTCATCAAAGGTGTTAAACTACGATGGGTTTGGATCTAACTTCAACCATAAAGTGACCGACAACGATAGAAACATAACGAGCTTGAAGGCTCATGGTATCGCATAATGATGCAGCGGTTTCTTCTGCGGACTTCAAAATTACTTGAAGGACCAAACCACCGCAACACCAATAATCGAGCTTTGTTCATTCTTCAAACAAATATGCGCTCGAACTTTGATGGTGGATGACATGTTGAAAGCTAGAGCACAAGCGATCAATATTTTGTGCGATTTCAAGCAAATATATCCTCCGACTTTTTGACATTATGATTCACTTGGTTATTCATCTACAGGAAGAGGCTATTAAAGGCGGTCCTGTTTACATGAGGTGGATGTATCCATTTGAAAGATACATGAAAAAGCTCAAAATTATGTCGAAATAAAGCCAAGCATGAAGGTTCAATAGCGGAGGGTTATATTGCGGATGAAGCATTAACTTCTGTTCGCATTATTTTCGGGTGTTGAGGCAGATTTAATCGACTGACCGGAATGAGGGCGGTCCAAGGCCAACAAGTCGATTTGAGGTGTTTCGATCGATCTGCAAAAGAATGGTAAACAATCATTAGTTCGGTTTAAAGCGAGACACAATGAAGCAAGTAGTATGGTACGTACTACACAGCAATCATGAAATCGACCCGTACATGAGCAGCGTACAAGAGTGCGCGTTTTATTTCAAAATTTGTTTCACGTAAGTTGTTATTCGACGACTTATTCTAATATCATGAACATTCACGGGGCATTTCTGGCGAGACTTGGAAGAAGGGTTTCCTCACTTGTTTGAGATGAAGGTAGACTTATTGTATGTATTACCACATATAAATAACGACTATTACTCATATCTATCTATTCTTAACTTTTTCATAGATTCGTGAATTAAAAGTACGAAAGGACCTAAGTTGTACCGCCGAGTTATTCGCTTTGGCTTGTGGACCATCATGTCTGCGGTCTCGATCAACTCTTGCGTAGTCAGCGGTGTGAAGTTTATTGTACACGATCGTGATTTCGTCGTTCAACTCAAAGCAGTGAATTTCAACTCTAACCACGATGGAGGAATGCATTATGGCCACTTGAAGAAATTCTCGAGTTTTCATATATTTCATTCAATGTTGTGTTGTTCAAAGTCAAATGGTTCGACACTAATAACGATGATCGCCTAAAGCGTTGTACCTATAGAAACAACATTACGCAAATTACGACCGATCGTGTATCATTTCAAAGCGAACCATTCATTCTTGCAACGCAAGCAACACAAATCTTTACCTTGATTTCCGGATGGCGTGGTAATTGGAAGGCCGTCCAAGATTCTTATCATCGAAGATTTGGAACCGGATATCATTGTGGTAGAAGACAACGAGGATGTTGTACATGACAACAACTCATCACATATCACACTCTCTTTGAGTTGGATCGGTTGGATTATAACATTATAAATATAGATGTTCAACCGGTAGGAGTTGAGGCACCACCACCAATTATCACTATTGTGGAAGGCGAAGATGATATTGATTATGATGATCACTTTCCTCATGATTTAGCATCGATGATGATGATGACCACGAGAATGAAGATGATGAAGATGACAATACTAATAATGTGGAATTTTATGTTGATGATGTGGGAGATTAATCTCGAATTGTGATTTGTAGAACAACACTTAATTATTTGAATGAAATTGTTATCGAGTGGTTAAATGTGTTTATTTGTTTGTTTATTTATTTATTGATTGATTTATTTATCTATTTAATTATTATAATTATCTTGTTGATATATACTGTTAAATGTGTTTATTTGTTTGTTTATTTATTTATTTATTTAATTATATATATGTTTCTTCAATAATTTATATGTTCGTTTAACGGATGGCGGATGTTGTAGCTAGGTCTCACGGTGGTGATGGAGGTAATTAAGCACCTCGTGGTCCCTCGAGGAGGATAGGCACCAGCCGCCGGTAAGAATTCTGAATTATTTTCACTAAACATATTTGATTACATGTTATATTAAATTGATAAAATGTTATTTTATGTCATCATCGCTTGAATTTTATTACTTGTAGGGTCTAAATCCAAAGCTGCCAAACCAAACTCAAAAATTGGGAAAGTAGGGAAGGTGGTGTGTGGTCCGACTAAGAACACGGCACTGAAGGCGAGGAGGGCACTCGATGGTCGTCCTGTGTCGATCGAGTTTCGGGTCAACCAGGAGGGGTTTTATACGCACGTGGGCCCTCACGCTTCTTGGTTCTCCAATTATGTTGGGGAGGTGTTACGGGACTCGATTCCCATGTATTGCGATTCATGGGCTAAGGTTCCCGAAACGGCCAAGGCCCACATCCATGAGCATCTACACGTAAGTTTTTTTAACCTTTATTTTTTTAATTATTGTGTTTATTTATTCAAACTTGTTTGTTTATTTAAATTTGTATACTTTTTTTATTTATATTTTATTGTAGCACTACTTTGATCTCGACCCACATTCTTGTTGCGAATGGAGACAAGATTGTTGTGATGTCGAGTATTATCTCCAAAACTATCGATGACAACAAGTATAGATACAAAAAGATTACTTTACTGGCGGTGGGGTGGAGATGATTGAGGAGATCAAAAGCGGCATCCAACGAACAAGACGCCAGGAGGATTGGATGCGTTGGTAAATTCGGATCGACACTTTATAATAATAATAATTATCATTGTTATTGTTATTGTTATTATTATTATTATTATTATTATTATTATTATTATTATTATTATTATTATTATTATTATTATTATTATTATTATTATTATTATTATTATTATTATTATTATTATTATTATTATTATTATTATTATTATTATTATTATTATTATTATTATTAATTAATTAATTAATAATAATAATAATAATAATAATAATAATAATAATAATAATTCATATATATAATAGTTTTATAATTTAAAATACGCGAGTTAAGCTTTGGACAAACCCCGAAGCGGGAGATATCGGTGAGCAAGAAAAACCGCATGGCGAACACGAGTTCTAGCCTTCACGGATCTCGATCGTATCTTTGCTATTCGCCATAACTTTGTAAGAAACTATTTAATCATTTTATTTATATATACATGGTGTTGGGTGTGTCGTTATTGATTTTATTTCTAAGCAGTTGAGCAATGAGGCGAGGCGTGATTGGAGAAGACTTGATAGAGCTTTCTGGCCGGAACCATACGAGGCGATGTCTTTGAGTCTCCGGTATCTTAGGCTAGATACGTAAGTATAATTTATTTTCAAAGTCACCCATTTTGATGAAATATAATGCATCACGACTTATATATTACTTTTTAACTAAACAAAAGCGAGATGATGCGGATGCGGGAAGAGCACCTCCGATGGGACCCGCATGATGATCGTGAGATTCTGCGTCTGAGTCATTGGTGGTAGCGGTAGCGGTCATATCCACAGTGTAGGTCGGTCTTACCCGGTGGTGGAGTGAAGAAGACCTTTAGCGCCTCCGACCTCGTGATGCGGCGGAGGTGTCCTCACTGCGAGCAGTCTGAAGAAGCATCAGGAGCTCGCTACGGAGGGTCGGATGGACCGGTCATGCGGTTTGTGAGGTCATTCCGGGTTGGCGAGGCGAATCTGATCGCCGGGATCAAGTGCTACTCCACCGGTGGGTCGGGATCCGGAGAGGTGGGTCGGGATCGGTGCTTCTCCATCCGGTGAGTTTAGAATACCGGGATGGTAGTGGGGGTAGTGGGGTTTGAGATGCGGTTTATGTTACTTTAACACGTTTTGGATATGTTTGTGAGAATAACATGGATTATTATGTCGTTTATGTGCATTATGTGCTAGGATTCCGTAAATGGATTATACGTATAGTTTTGGACCATTTGCGGATAGGTAGCTTATGTATAGTTTTGTAGATGATCATGCGTTAACGGTTTAGGAACCGTTTTGGCGATTTTAGAAAAAGATAACTATGTTAGCGATCGTTGGGTATATATGATATTTATGTTTAGCGAATTTGTGTTATGATTGGTATATTGAAATAGGTTGTCACATTGGTATGTATGAATGTATGAAAAAACAGGTTGAGAAATTGTAGATTTTTTCCGAAAAATTTAGGAAAAATCTGAAAGTACCCATTTTGCGTAATATTCGCAAAATGGGTTATTCGATTTCTTGGGGACATGGAAAAAATAATTTTTAGTGCACGACCTTCCCGGGACATGTCCACGGAAAAAGCGAATGGCCTTCTGATAACCTTGTTATTTTGCGGGACAAGTCCGTGAATAAGATAACTCAACAATGTAGTAGCAAGGTTTCTCGGGGACAAGTCCCCAGTAAAAGCAGTGCCACGTCGGACTATTAATTCAATTAGGTGATTAAATTAATAATCTAAAAGTAATATCCCGGGCGTGTCCTGGCGAAACCATTGCCACGTCGAGACATGTTTGACCGGGACGATCGGTTGTGGGTCCGCTTGTCCGGGATAATGTTATAAGCAGGTCCCAATGAAAGTATTCCAGAGGGTATTACAGGAACTTCACGGGGACATGCTCCGCAAAAACAATTCTGGGGACGTGTCCTCGGAAGTTTTGAAATTCGCACAGAAACCGTCGATTGTTGTAGTGGCTGGAGTTGGACAAGGAATTAGCAATGTCTTTTGATTAAGTTAGGAGTCTTTATTGTTTTAGGATTATTTATAGTTATCTTTTATTAGATTAATGTCTTTTAATTTAGTTTTTATTTTTTAGGATCGTATTAGGATTAGTATTTTTCGGTTTATACAGATTTCATTGTTTAGGTTTTAAGAAGAATGTTTGGTCTTGAATTAACTTAATAGAAAGAGTCTCAGAGAGTTTCTCAATTCTTGATGTTTTATCCGTGTGATACTCTCTTGTCTGATAATTCATCAATTATCATCGACCGACAATATCCAAATTGTCTATAATTTGTATGGTTGTCCTAGATCAGAACTTTAGCCATTGTTAACAGTAAATGTAACTACAAAAGATCAGGTCCACCAATATTCGAGCAATGTCTTATGTACCAAAAGATCATCATGCATGTGTCACGAGCATAATTACATTGTACAAGCATCCTATATAGCGACTATTCATCGGCTCGATCACTAAGGTCCATTACAGTTTATAGGAATTTTGGAAATGTTATATGAAAGTGATATCTTGATCATGATGGTCCAATTTTTTAAATCTAGGTAAATGGTAAATCGTTACTATGTTAGTTGAAAGCGGTTATTTGATTATTTACGGGTCAGGAATCATATTGATATTACTAATGACACAAAACCGTATTCATTTGCAGCTTGTTTTATAACTTGTACGCGTTCTTCTGTCATTAACATGCTTAATACAAATCTTTGCTAAATACCTGAACTTCACTGAACAAAAATCTTTATGCATTAATCCTGCTCGAGCGAAATCGAGTATTGCATGTTTTTGTATCTTTTATATATAGAATCTGGATCACAGAATGATCCATGTGACATATCAATTACTTAATTACATATGGAACATGTATGTGGGGATTGTTCATCATTTTCATGCACTACTAGCTAGTCTTCTACTTTTGTTCATTTGTCACTTCTTTTTGCAATTATATGAAATCGAATTGACAAATCTCTGTCATGTACAAGTTCATCAGTATGGAAATGCTTGCATGTGAAGTGATATCTTTTTTGTAGACCATTTGATTTCACTTTTTCCTTCTATACAATGATTTTGCTTGCATTATGTTGATGTGATTTATAAGTTTAGGAATGTGCCAAATTGGTAAATCTCATAACCAAATGAAAGTTACGAGACGTAATTAAAAGGGTTAATGTCATAAAATAGCAAAGTATTTTTCTAAAATTTCCATTTTGGTGACTAAACCGTTTTTTTTCAACTTTAGTTATTATACTTTGTATTTGGTGGTCAAAATGATTATTATCTTCTCGAATTTTCAACCGGTACTCGACATTATCGTGCAAAATGTCTAACATGCAATAAGTTATACTTAAATGTTGACCAAGTTTTACCCAATTTGTTAAGAAAACGGGAAAAAAATGATAACTGAAGATTTTCCCCTTTCATACATTGCCACCAAACATATGTCAATATTTAAGTGTTACTTACGTTATGTTGAAGCTTTTAACAAGTTATACCATATCATCCATTGAAAAATAAAGAAAATAACAATTATTATGACCTACACATGCAAGTATAATAATTAAATTGAATAATTAGATGTTTAATTACCAAAATGAATAGATTTCATGACATTAACGCTACAAGAAAAAGAGAGAATTGTAAAAATGTTTATATAAACTACCGTCTATGTAGGTTAACTAAATCTATATTTAGTTTCTTTTATACCAAATCTAATTGAAAAGGAACAAGTTATAAGCACCCCTTTATTTTACTGAAGGGCACCCCTTCATTTTTTATTTTTTATTTTTTATTATTATTTTTTTAATTTTGTTTATATAAAAATGGCGAATAATAAAAATCGAACTTGACACTTTTATGATTGTGTGTAATAATTATTTTTTCTTATGTGTGTCTTGAACTTTCAAAATTCGATTATTGTGTGTATTTTGTGACCATTTTACCCTTAATTTTTCAAATTTCGAAGGGTAAAATGGTCATTTATGACGAATAGTCATGAAATACGTATAATGATCGAAATTGAAAGTTCGATCATAATAAGAAAAAATAGTTATTACACACAATCATCAAAAGTGTCAAGTTCGATCGTTTTTTCATTTTTTGCCTATAAAACCTATAAACGCGAAAGTGCGGACGAGAAAATATAAAGTTTTAAAGTCAAACGCTTAAAAGCGCGTATAAATATCTGAGCGAGGCCGGCGTAAAGCGTGTTATCTTCAAACAAAGGAGGGATAAAAGCGTCTTTGGCCAAAACCACTTATGTCGCGTCATGGGGTTTGTATAGTATGGCCCAATTGAAAAATGTTTAGTAACATAAACACTGCATGTCTTCGTAAGACCTCTAAATTTCAATCCATATCAGGTAGTAGTTACACATTTGGAATGGCCAGGTCATAACCGTTCAAACAATAAAATTTTACTTTACAAACCTAAAATGTTTTGGCTTGTCTACTATCCAAAATGACTTAGGAGATGTTTTTTTAAGCTTATATGTGGGCTTATGAGCTTATTTGATTTTAGCTTATAATTTATAAGCCTTAATTTTTTGGCTAATTTTAAAAAGTTTAGGCTTACATAAGTTTGTCATATAATAATAAACTTATATAAGCCCACAAATCAAAAGATTATCCGGAAAATTGAAGCTTATTAAATATAAGCCGAAATACAAATAAACTTATTACAATGTTAAGAGACCTGTTCTTTCCTGCAAGCCTGGACACGAGCAAAAGGGCCCATCTTAGCTGCACAAAGCCCAAAATGTTATATCCAGACTACAAGGTGTTTGCTAATCTTAATTTTAAACGACCACAAAACAAAATGAGTACAATACTTGATTATAAAACATGACAAATTTGCATCTAGCTTATTACATAGATAATTATATTAAGTCATTAATTGGGTATTTATTTGGTGCTTAAAAAAAACTTATGACTACGTAGAAAATGACACAAGGGTGAGCGTCTTTAAATTAAGTCCTATCACTTTTATGCTATTTATACATATTTACCTTTCCATTTTCTAATCTCTACTTCCACGTAACTTGTTTTTAAGGCGCAAAGATCCTCAATTATTTTTACCGTTAATTCTCCCCATCATGCATTATATATTTTTACTGCAGAAGGTCAATCACCATTTTATTGTGTAAATATTAAGTATCATACTCAATAGCTTATTTTACTTATGTAATAAAACATTTTTAACCAGAATATATTTATCTCAAAAGTAAATATCTAATTATCTTTGAGTGAAGTGTGAAAACTAAATGTTTAAATCTAATTTAAAAACCTCTTTTACACTCAGGAGACGAAATGAGATTTGTGATTTTTAATGAAGTATTTGCACCTTTACTAATATTTTTCATAAATGTATTTAGGTGAAAATTATTAACAACTTCTTAATGTACCTTGGTCCTATTTATTATTATAATGTCATATGAGATATACATTCATGTATTTATCAATTAGTGTTTACATTATTTTTGTTAACAATGCTCCAAAGTCCGAACAACACTTTTTATTCAACACTTATTTCATATAAAAAGATATACTGTAATTGTAATTTGGTTTAACTCCGACACTTTATTCAACACACAAAACATCCAACCATTTATTTATCTACATACATATAGCATATATGTAGACCGTCATTTTTACACGACTTAATAAAAAGACTAAACAAACAGCCCCAAGTATCTAACAACAACAAAAAAACATGTCCGTGATCAAAGTTCATGGTTTGGTTCATCATGATTATGATCATCATGGGGTGGAAAGATGGTGTCCTTGACGTTAACCGCAGCTTGATGGATCTTATCTCTGGTTGTTTCGGCAGCATCTTTGGTTGTTTCGGCAGCTGATTTTGCAGTTCCCTCGAGGGTATTCATCACCCCATCACTGAATGTCATGGTCACAGCGTCTTTAGCCTTTTCTCCTTGATCTAGTATTTTATCACCTGTGATAATTCGAGGTTCTTCATCGCCCCTTACTCCGAAACTGAAGCAAAAAGAAAAAGTTCAGCCAACAATCTTTTCTCATAAATTAATTTTTGTCATTGTTCATTTTACTATTTGTTTGCATGTCTTAAAAACTACTTTATCCAAAAGGTTTAAATCAAAAAATACATGGGAGCATGCACCTTTTCCAAAGACCCACCCAAAATGGAAAGCCCCCAATGATCTGAAACTAGTCGAACTAAATAAGAAAAAAGAAAATGAGACAGCGTAACAAGTGCATGTGTGTATTTTCATAAGACACATCTATTTTGGAATCAATTCTAGTAAGTTGAGATAAAAAAAAAAAAAACAAAAAAAACAAAAAAAAACAAAACAAAACAAAAAAAAAAACAAAAAAAAACAAAACTACTTGGAGCATCTTCAAATGTCCACACTAAAAATAAAAACTAAGATAGTGCAAGTTAAGAATCTTTGTGGTATATTCTAACACTAAATAGTTTTTAATTTAATGTATGCACTAAAACTTAACAGTAAATAAATTTTTGTTATTAAAATAGATATGAAAATGCAATAAATAAAAAATATATCTGATATAATGTATATCGATATTGAACTTGTTTTGAAGGTGTTAATGATGAGCTTATACATTTATATTTTATAAAAATTTATATTTACTTTTTAATATATATATTGCATAAATATTGTGACAATGTTTAGTTTTAAAAAGACGAATAGTGTTTTAGCGTGATGGATAGTATAACATATTATACTGTATTTAGTTTGTTTTTTTCGTTTACTATTATATTACACTACAATAGTACATGATTTAGTGCTAATATTGGCACACTTTTTCTGCAAATTAGCTTTATTATATTGAAAAAAAATACATTTAATGATGACATTAGAGATATTCTTAGTGGTGTTTAATTTGTTTAAGTTTCTGGGATTAGGAGCTTGTATGTTTTCGGTTTATGTTTGATAAGTTTACTTTTTTCTTCTAATACATAATATAAGTTTCATATACCATAATAAGTTTATGAGGTAGGATCGAATGAGATATATAATTAAGATGAGAATAATAAGAAGAAACCACAACCACAAATATTAGATGCATCCATAAAAATATATGCATCTCCCTATTATTTCTTTTCTTATTTGAAAGAGACGATTAGTATTCACTTAAATGATTTATAATGTCGTATTTACAAAACGTCTTTAAATCGTTGTACATCATGCGTTCAAAATTGTATTTTAGTATATATGACATTTAATGTTTATGGAATTATCCTGTTGAAATATATACTGATTAACTCTCGTTTCTCGTTTAAATATTTCTTCCATGAGATCAATACTCGTAATTTTATATCAATATACAATAAGTTTGGATAAAGATCATATATTTTAGAGTAATCAAAAGAAGTTTTACGAAACATAAGCTACATCACATAAACTCGTAAGCTAAAAAAAGCTTTAAATATAGGAAAATGGTGCAAAAAGGCATCCAACTCACTTTTTTTTTTTGTAGGCGTCAAACTTTTAATTTTCTTATTGTAGCGTCAAACTTTCTTAATTTTTCTATTGTAGGCACATGGCCGAAAAGTGATGTGACAATAGGAAAATTAAGGATGTTGAATCTTTCTGAATATAAAGATTAAGGAAGTTGGATGCATCTGATAGGATGATTAAGAAAGTTGAATGTTACAAATAGGAAAATTAAGAAAGTTGGATGCTACAATAGAAAAATTAAAATTTAATGCCAAAAGAAAAAATTGACAAGTTTGATGCATTTTTAGACCATTTCCCCTTAAATATACACATGCACCTTAGTACTTACTCTAGGTTGGGAATACGGGCAAAAAATGTCTTGAACCAATTGGTTTTGCTCTGAATAAACGACTCAGGAGGTGGATCTTGATTAATTCCATCTTGAAGCGATGAATACCCGGATAAAACAATGAAGAATGTGACAATGACAATGATCTTGGTGTTAGTACGAGATAGATACATATTTGTTTTTGAGGTTTTAAGTTATGGGTTAATTAGGTATTTGTAGTATGGTTTATCTAGAGTGGTGCGAGTTGGTGAACACGTAAGGCTAAATGTACGTGTCTTCTAAGACAAAATGTCGACAAACACTTTCTTTTTTATATTCCTTTAAATTTAGTTCAAGATATTTATAAACTGTCGACATATAAAGACGCACAAATCTTGTACCAAATCAATCTTCGATGTTGGATAAATATTAAGTTTTGATTGTGCTAGGTGCTATCAATCTCTAGTGTTGTCCAATTTATATGTGTATGGATACCGTGATTGAACTCGGCCCAACTCACATCAGGGACGGAATCAGGGCTTTTCGCGGGTGTCCGGGACCTTTATAGATTTTTTAGATGTAGTGTTAATTTTTGAAGAAAAAAAAATCAATTTTTTCTAAATGCATCTAAAATGCACCCGGTCTATCGAAATGTGTTTCTATATTATGGTTTCAAAAATTTATCGTCGATCATATTTGGTTACGATTAAAATCTCGACTCACGTAAACTTCACCTAATCAGGTCATATTGAATTTTTCCGCTAGTACTACTTGGAGTAGAGTATGTTTCGCCATTCTCAAGTACATATTATTTCGTTATGCATGTGAAATCATCATTAAGTAGATATATCACTCTCATAAAAGTAATGTCTAACTGTCTAAGCATTGTCAATCAATTCTTAGTTTGTAACCAACGGGCTTCTAGCCAATGTTACCAGCTACCATGATAATCAATAACTATCACCTACACATGATGCAAGTATAATAACCAGAGTGAATAAAAAGATGTTAAATTATCAAAATTTTCAATTACAGAAAGTACGTTACTATTTTATGACATTAACGCTACATGAAATGATAGAATTGCATGTATAAACGTTTCTATAAACTAGTAGTACCATCTATGTAGGTTAACTAAATACTCCCTCCGTCCTACAATATAAGTCCATTTTGACTTTGTCAAAGTCTTTTTATTCAAACTTTGACCATAATTATTTGTTTTCTATTTGTTTTCGTGTTACATAATAATTGATGTAAAATATAGAAATTGATCTGTGTTTTAAATGTATTATCATTGGTGTACTTTGCATCAAGTATTATATAACACGAAAACAAATAATTATGATCAAAGTTAGAATAAAAAAACTTTGACAAAGTCAAAATGGACTTATATTGTGGGACAGAGGGAGTATATACTTGGTTTCTTTTATATCAAATCTGATTAAAAAATGTTTAGTAACATAAACATTACATGTGTTCATAAGACCTCTGAATTTGAAACCTTACTAGGTGGTTGTTACACATTTAGAATGGCGACGTACAAAACCTAGTAACTATATTTTTTTTTTCTCTACAAAACCTAGCAACTGTGTTTTTGGTTGTCTACATAGAGTTACGATCGAATGAAAAGAAAACATAAAATGAGAAAAATTAAAGTAATTATAACCAAAAATTTGAGATGCATCGACTTGAATTAGATGCGTCTTTATTCATTTAGATGCATCATAATGTATTTTCAAGCTCAAAATTATATGCATATATACATATATTAGATGCATTTCATCAAATTAAATAAATCATGTGCATTTTTTATTCTTTGTACGCCAAATGTGGTTTTAGTGCCACTTTGCATCTTTTTCAGTTTCAAGTAGAGATGAGCACGGTACCAAAATAGTACCGAACCGGCATCATTTTGGTGGTGCCGGTTTTTTCCCAGCAAAAAATGACGTACCGTTCCCGAAACCGAAAGTAAGTCTGGTACCGATTTCGGGTAAACTGGTACCGTACCGGTTCGGGTACCGTTTGATCTTTGAACCCTTGTTATGAATCTATTCCAATGGAGTTTAAGTGTTTAACTACGTTAAGATGAATGAAGCTACTTTACTATTAAAAAAAACCTTATCGGTTCAATAACGTCATCTATTATTTTACGAGTATCATTCTTGCAATCTATAAGTTTGTTTTTCTTCTGGATGATTCCCACACCACAATCAAATATGACAAATTACATTCACTCTATGAAATCGTTTAAAATATGTAAGTATGGTTATATGAGAAGCTCACATAGATTTATTTTTTGAACGACAACTTTTATAGAAACCACTAGTAAGAAGCTAGAGCAAAATTACAAAGAAATCAAATAAGGATGTTGAAGCTAGCTATTCCAACTAAAAGTGCGATTACATCTAGCTCGGCACCAAGAAAAAGAGCGCGAAACAATATCATCAAAAATAACGTCTTTTCGAGGAATTTGGGCCGTAAAAAGCAGATGGTTCCTGTAATTCCATAAGCACCACCACGTTACGTAGAAAACCCCTTCCAACAGCCCTTTGGGATCCTAATGTTTTCCATAAAGAGAATCATATTATTTCCAATAATTTTGTTGCTTTGTATGGAATCTGGATTCCTAATCAGATAAAGATTTTGCTGATTTCAGTTTACGCTCCTCAAGCTGTTTCCAATAAACGTGTTTTGTGGACCTAATTAGCATCTCTTATCAATCGTTGGAATGGTGAGAGTATTGTTATGGGCGATTTTAATGAAGTTAGGAGGATGGAGGAACGTTGGGGGTCTACTTTTAACGTGTATGGAGCACGTGCGTTTAATAATTTCATCACTAATTCGGGGTTAGTTGAACTTCCAATAGAACGGTATACTTTTACTTGGGCTCATCCATCGGCTACCAAAATGAGCAAATTGGACCGCTTCCTTGTGACTGATGGTTTACTTTCTCTTTTCCCTCTCGTTGCGGCTGTTTGTCTTGATAGGCATCTTTCGGATCATCGGCCTATCTTGCTTCGTGAGGTATTCACTGATTATGGTGCTACTCCGTTTCGTCTATATCATTCTTGGTTTAGTTTTCAGGGATTTGACCTTATGGTGACTCATACATGGAACTCAACTATCCTTAATGATAGTAATGGGATGATCCGATTCAAAAAGAAGTTACAAATTTTGAAAAGGAGATACGTGTGTATGTTGCGCATCAGAAGAAGAAACAGTCGGGCCATGTACCTGACCTTAAATCTAAATTGAGCGATATTGACAAAATATTGGATCAAGGAGGAGTGAATGATGATCTTCTTTTATCTCGTACGGAGTGTATGTGTAACAATTCGCATTTTTTGGTCACTATTCACTTTTACTATTCATTGTTACTATTCACTTTTTACTATTCATCACCAAAAATTTTATTTCACATTCTCGTAAGTTAATTTATTTTAGTGATAATCTAAGAGTTTGACAATCGTTAGATTATCTTCATAAAAGTTATTAAGAAAATATCGTATTAAAGTTTCGTTTTGGTCGGAGCACCATTTAAACATCCAGCATAACGAAAACCAAACGACAATTTTCTCACATCGTTAATTTTAGATCACTCATAATCAATTAGAGAATTTTAAGATTTCATTTAAATGTTACCAAATAAACCACGAAATGCGAGAGACTAAACTTACGTTTTAAACAATTCTACTTAGACCCGCACGTAACCATTCACCTTGTATTTCCTAAGATGTTTAGACACTTTTACATTTTTTGGAAAAGTCAAACATATTTACCTCCTCCTTTGACTATAAAGAAATTAACCTTGTACGTTCTACATTTTTGCTTAAATCACGTAACTTTTAGACTTCACGATAACTCATTAAGTTATCCCACGATAACGAAAACTACATTTTGACATCTCATATCACTTATAGACTAATTTTAGTCTTCTTTAAATAAATTCACGGTCATTTCCTGAAATCTCGTTCTTTTCGATAAATTGCATTTTTCACGTATTTAGCCTCGTTTCCGGTTTTACAGTTCTGCGACCCATTAAACTTATCACTCATTTTTATAAGATACTAATGAGTATATTGATGAGTTTAATCATTCTTATAAGTTTCATATTTTTACGACACCCGATTTTACGTTTCATGAATTAAATACTTACCGTTAGCGATTTTCGAAACCAAACTACACTCCGTAAAATCAAGATAATATCAAGAAATTTCAATCTTATCAACACCTCCTCATATGAACGTGTAAAAATACATGTAGGGATGATATTTGATCTTTCCTTAAATCATTACAAGTATACAATTTAACCATGGTTAGTTTTAACCCAATATATAGTTAATTCCTAAATTTTTCCTATAAACACCAAGCTAAAACTACATAATTTTTTGAACCCTCCTCTCTTTATCTATCAAATTCCTAAAACCCTAAGGCACTTATCTTATATTTTGTAAGAAAGTTAACTAGTTTTTGAAAGAAAACTAGTGTTTGATCTTCGTTCTTAGAAGTTTTCAAGAAAGAGTCGTTATAATCTTCAAATAACTTCAAGTCTCCGAAAAGACGTTGTTATAATCTTGTTTTCTTCTTCAGGTTCTCAAGAAGGCGTTGTTATAATCTTCTAATAGCCTCGGGTTTTCGAAGATTACAAATTCTACGTCGAAGCTCCGCTTATATTTCCTTTTTCCCTAATACTCAAGCATTCTATATTAAGGTAAGTATTTATAAGACTCAAACTTATTTAAATACTTATAAAACTTTGTTAATTTATTTATTGTATTTATAAACTCTTAATATATCATATAATCAAGTAATCAAAATACATGTTTTACGTATTGAGCACTACAACACTAGGGAACTTCATGTGAGGGGTTCATTTGGGTAAACGAATCGACGAGTTGCTGGATTTACAAATTAAAGTATCCTAGCTCCTCGAACGTTTACTGCATGACCTCTGAATTATGATGGCCAGAACGGTAGTACGAGATATACAAACTAAAACCATTTCTATAAACAAACATACAAATACTACATCATGATCAATATAATGACATTTATAGGCTCGTTTATGTTTTCTTAGGCATTATTCCAAACCTAAGTTGCAACAATTATTTTAGGTTGCACGTAGAGGTTTCCCGGCTTATCCATCGATTTCAATATACCTTCAAACATTCTTAAACTCTCGGTGAGTCATAGCCCCTACTCTTTTAATACTTTTTTTACAAACTCTTTGGGTGAGAAACTTGCTCAACTACTTGCTTTTACTTATACAAATACTCAAAACATTATACTTGATTGCATTATACATGATTGCATTATACTTGATTGCGTTATACCTGATTGTGTTAAACTTATTTGTGTTATTCTTGAGTGCATTATTCTTAATTGCGTTATTCAACTTAGTGGCTCCAAATTAAGTTGTTGAATGACCATTAATCTTTGGGAAGAGGCTCCCAGTACGTGCAATTCAGTGGCTCCAAATTAAGTTGTTGGATGACCATTAATTTAGTGGCTCCAAATTAAGTTGTTGGAAGGCTATAAAATTAGATACATCCCAAATTAAGTTGTTGGAAGACCCTTGTGGTAACATTTATACTTTTTACTACTATGATACATTCATACATGAATGACATGCTATATTTTAGCAGTGGGTTGTAAACACACAGGTTGCAAGTTTTGTATGGGCGGAGCTTGCAACTGAGTGGATTTACAATGGTTTTGTTGTGTGAACATTCTTTAAAGTCTTTACAATTCAACTAAACTCTATGAACTCACTAACCATTGTGTTGACACTTTTTAGCATGTTTATCTCAGGTCTATAAGATGATAGTTGTTGCATGGAGCATAGAGTCGCTTGGCATATTTTGAAGACTTATGTTTTATTATTACCATTCGATATGTTTTAAAAACACTTATGTATTGTACTTCGGAACTCATGTTGTAACTCTGATCTCATTAATCGAATGGTAACTTTTCAAAACGTCTCATTTAGAGGTCGTTTTCTATACCTTGTACTTTCTATTATGAAGTAGCACCCCAATGACACAATCTTCCGCTGCGACCATTTTGGGGGTGTTACAGTATGAAACATTTGCATGATGTAAAGGTTGCCGATGCCCGGGATTCTGTACAAAAGGCTAAAATTCAATGGGCCGTAGAGGGAGATGAAAATTCTAAGTTTTTTCATGGTATAGTTAACAGAAAACGAGCCAACCTAGTTGTCAAAGGTATTATGATTGACGGTGAATGGGTCGATGATCCTAGTCGTGTCAAAGATGAGTTTTGTAATCATTTTGCAGCTAGATTCCAAGATCCGGGTATTTGTCATGGTAAGATAAACTTTACTTTTCCTAATCGAATTAATCATGATCAGGCTACCGAGTTGGAGAATCCTATTACGAGAGACGAAATTCGTAATGCTGTTTGGGTCCCGGACCTGACGGATTTACTTTTGAGTTTTTCTGCAAGTTTTGGTCTGTTGTCGTGCCTGATCTATGCACAGTAGTTGAATGGTTTTTTGATCACGCCTCATTCTCTAGAGGGTGCAACTCTTCTTTTATAGCCCTTATTCCGAAATCCTTAGATCCGAAATCCGTGGGTGATTATCGGTCCATTAGTCTGATTGGGAACATTTATATAGTTATCACGAAGATACTTGCGACTCACCTTTCGACGGTCATATCTGATCTCATCTCGGATGTTCAAACAACATTTCTCCCTAATCGAAAAATTCTTGATGGTCCCCTTATCATCAGTGAGCTCCTTGCTTGGTGTCAACATAAAAAACAACGGGCCATGGTTTTTAAAGTTGATTTTGCTAAAGCATATGATTCTATTTGATGGGATTATTTGGAGGATGTCCTTCATTCTTTTGGGTTCACTGCTAAATGGCGTTCGTGGATCCGTAGTTTTTTAAACTCGGGTATGGCTTATATCCTTGTTAATGGGAGTCCGACTTCCGAGTTCCAATTTCATCGCGGGTTGAAGCAAGGGGATCCTTTGGCTCCCTATTTGTTTATTCTAGCTATGGAGTCATTACATCTATCCTTCTCTCGTGTTATTGAAGCGGGTATTTTCACTGGTGTTAGGATTGACTCTTCGATTATGATTTCTCACTTGTTCTATGCGGGTGATGCGGTATTTATTGGTGAATGGTCTCAAGACAACCTAAACGGTATCATGCATACGCTTCGCTGTTTTTCTTTGTTGTCGGGGTTGTCTATTAATATTAAGAAAAGTCATCTTCTCGGAAATGGGAATTCCAACCTCTTACGTGCATGAAGCTGCTACTTCGATTGGGTGTTCGGTTATGAAAGCTCCCTTCAAGTACTTGGGAGTTATAGTCGGTGGAAATACTTCTTTGGTCAAGACATGGGATGATACGATTAACAAGCTTAAGATGAGGTTATCTAAATGGAAACTTAAAACCCTTTCTATTGGGGGTCGTCTTACTCTTCTTAAATCGGTTCTCGGCTCCACCCCTATTTATAATATGTCATTATATAAGGTTCCTAAGACAGTTCTTAATTCAAAGGAAGCTATTCAAAGAAATTTTTTAATGGTATCCAAGATGATGAGAGGAAGATTACATGCGTTAAATGGACCAAGGTGCTTGCACCAGGTTTTACATTTATAGTAACTCGTCTACCTATGGCCTACCTAATGCACTAACGGGCAGTGTACTCGGTCGCATGTAGTGAGGGAATGGTAAGAACGAGGTCGTCCTAAGAACGGTTGATTCCTAACTGTCTAATTAATTAAATTAGTCAAATAAATAAGTTTTAGTGTAAGGATTGATAATATTTAAGGTGTCACGTGATCAATTGGGTTGGTTCTCTGGTAAACAAACTAATGGGAAAGATAGTGATGCAATTCTTAAACCTAGTTCTTCCACAAGTGGCAACAGTCGATAGACTCCTTTGGTCAATTCGCCTACCCTATGGTTCTTAGAATCCACACCAAGATGAACAGTCACCGGGATCATTCGGCAATCTAATAGCGGTCATTAAGAGGGCGTTTACTATCGCAATACATGGGTTCTAAATGTCACTAGATTCTTTGTTTCAAGTGGGGTTAAAGTCGAAAGGACGACATTTGGTCAATTCATAGTAACCTATCGAGAAAGATGCCACCACATGAGAAATCAAAGCCGTCATAAGTCATGTTGTTCTGGTCCCTAAGCCAGTCAATAAGTACCGCTACACGCTAGACTTATAATAGTGAGTGCCCGGCCGTTAGGAACTTAGACGCCACCCCAATTCTTAAGTTCATCCAAACGGTAGGTGATCGGTTGGTCAAATCGCACAAGTAGAGAAGGGTCGTCGGGTTGGTCATATCTTACCCTTCCGTCTCGGTCCCATTCACCCAGGTCATTGGTCATATCTCCTAGGCAATTGGCCTCTACCGTCATTCAAAACTACCAAACAAGGGTAGCTACCAATAAACTATGCATGCATACACTAAAACAATTAATTAACACAAAAGCATTAATAATAAAAGAATCTAAACCAGGCCAAGACCTAATTTCACATCTCTAAAATACACTAGTGGGATGACAAATATAATTACCATAAAACAATAAATAAACAAAGACATAACATCAAATAATTAATTGACTAATAATAAATTAATGATCAATTAAATAGAACACAATAAATAAAAATGCTCCAACAATTAAATTAGAATCAAAATTATAATCGAATAATGAAACCAAAATAATATTAAGAGTGGAAAATAATTACATATCGTCTTAAAAATAATCTTATCGATCCCTCATTAGTCAGAAACCCCGGGATTTGCCCTAAAAAACCTTTGCGCTTACTGTTTTCTTTCTTGGCCTCCTCGTACGGCAAAAACACACGCACCCTAATTGATATATCCTGTAGCATAAATGAGATGTCCTATTTATACTAAATGATGATAAGCCTTCTTCCACTTTTAGCCCCCAATCTTTGATAAATTAACATGTAGGACCTTGTCTTCATTTTAATTGATATAACACATTAAAATGTGTTATGAAACATGACATATTCAGCCCCTTGATGATCTTCAATATTTATTCTTTCGTTCTCGAGTGAATAAAATAAATATTAACTTGCCGCTTTTAATCCCTGGACCTCGAAACTTTGCGCCCAAGTAATTAATTACGGCGTAACTAATTATTCGAGTTACGCCGTAACCCTTTGTACGCTCATGATTATCCACTCCGACATTATCTCTACGGCGTAACTAATTCCACGTTACGTCGTAACCTTCATAAAAATAATTACTCCCTCCGTCCCAAAATTATAGTCCCCTTTTGACTTTTTCGGTCTTTCTTTTACAACTTTGACCTTAAGTATTTTTGTTTGTGTTATATAATATTTGATGCAAAATATATGAATTGATTGAGTTTTTAATGTATTTTCATTTGGTATAATTTTCATCAACTATTGTATAACATAAACAAAATATTTAAGGTCAAAGTTGAAAAGAAAGACCAAAAAGTCAAACGACTATAATTGAGACGGAGTAACGACGTAACCTTAAGAGGAGGTTACGCCGTATCCGTCATAGCATCATATTTACGCCGTAACATTTTTAAGGAGTTACGGCGTAATCTTCACATAAAATCCAAAGCCCATCGTAGTATCAGTTACGGCGGAAGTATATTGTGCCCTTACGTCGTAACTAGTCTTTAGAACATATTTTTGGCCTTAAATCACATATTTTCCGCTCCAACGCCTCATTTATCCTGAAATGCAATTATGAACGAATATGAACGAATTAAGTAACATATTAATGCAAATGAGGCCATAAACACGGGAATTTGATATATAAAAGATCAGACTAATTTGATGTTATCACTTGCGTCTAAAAAACAAGGTGGTTTAGGAGTATCTAGTTTCTACACTCTTAATAGGGCTCTCCTCGTAAAGTGGGTGTGGCGGTTTCTATCTCGTGATAATTCCCTTTGGGCTCGGATTATTTATGCCATTCACGGTTCGAATGGGCAGGATCTTTCCGCATCTCACTCCTCGACTTGGAGCTCTATTATCAAGGAAATCAATATCCTCAAGTCTCAAGGTATAGATATCATTTGCCATTGTAAAATCCGAGTAGGCAATGGTAGGAGTACGAGTTTCGGGAATGACTTATGGATTGGTGATTCTTGTCTTCGTTATAAGTTCCCGCGCTTATATGCGTTGGACATCAGTAAAGAGTGCACTGTGGCTGACAAGATGAATGCTTCTTTTACTTCTTCCTTTCGTCAGGTAGTTAGAGGAGGGGTTGAATCTTTGCAGCTCACACATACCCTTGACCTTCTTGGAACGGTGATTTTGTCTAACATGGAAGATAGATGGATTTGGGATTTGAATGGGGACGGTGAATTTTGTGTTAAAGATGTTCGTACTTTACTTGATGAGGCTTTCCTCCCAAAAGCTGATTCTCCTACGCGGTGGATTAAGACGATTCCAATTAAGGTTAATATCTTTGCTTGGAAGGTTTCTCTTGTCGCTTCCTACCCGCCTAACTGCTCGAAGGGTGTGTTGGTGTCTTCTTTATCTTGTCCGACACGAGGACTCGGCTCATCTCTTGTTTAGCTGCGATTTGGCGTCAGAAGTCACACGTTTAGTCTGTAGATGGTGGAATTTGGTATGGATTCCTTTTGATTCCTATCTCACTTGGCTTTCTTGGATCAAGGCGCTGCAGATGAATTCTACTACTAAAAGTGTGCTGGAAGGAGTTTTTTATACTATTTGGTGGAGTATTTGGAGCTTCAGAAATCAATTTCTTTTTGCGGACAAAAAACCTCGGAAAGAAGTTCTTTTTGACGATATTGTTATGCGGGTTTACTTGGTGTAATGCTAGAGGTAAACACACTTTTAGATGGGATAGCTGGCTTCAACACCCTTATTTGCTCTTTTTGTAATTTTCTAGCTCTTTGCTAGTGGTTTCTAATAAAATTGTTGTTCTAAAAAAAAAAAAAAAAGACATGTTAATTTTAGCACCTTACTATTGTTGTTGTTGTCGCCTTTTACAATTTGTACCATGTCTCCATAATCATAACAAGTGGTTGGATTCCAAAACCATGTTAATTATTTTTGAAACGTTAAAAAGCATGTATTTAGTTATGAGAATATTTTTCCAAACCATATGAGTGCACGGGACAACCGCTCAGGGTGTTTCAATCGATAGATTAGTTTAAAAACATAACCATTCGAATTTCGGTAGCAAAAACGGGATTTCTCGTCGTAGTACCGTACCGTTTTTAGTGGTACCGAATTTTTTTAGCGAATTTTATGATATTGGTATCGTACCGAGTAAAAAGAATCGGTGTCGCATTTAGTCTGCACTGCAGCTTCTATTTTTCTGCACCCATGCTCATCCCTAATTCCAAGTCACTTTCGATATTATAATCAATGCATCTAAATGAATTGAGATCATCTAATCTAAATCAAAATTATAAATAGCATGAGGCGGGCGGCGCGTGGCGTGTGGCATGGCCGCCTCGCCAGCGCTAACGACCAAGCAAGTTTTTTGTTTATAAACTGTGACATAAGACGACACAAATATGAAAGCGTGACCAAACCTCACACTTTTGCAAGGCTTTTACGCGTCTTTTAGAACCATAATTTAAATCGATGCAACTCACATGTATAGTTATAATTACATTCTTTTTATCATTTTAACTTTTAAGTTTTCCTCCGACTAAATTATATGCCTACGTAAGAATGAAGATATAAAATTGGGTCAAGACTTGGAAGACAACTTTACTACAAGTAAGCCCAATGTTAAAAGGCCCGTTCTTTTCTGCAAGCCTGGACACGAACAAAAGGGTCCATCTTAGCTGCACAAAGCCCAAGACATTTTATCCAGACATCACAAAGTGTTTGCTAATCTTTATACTCAAACAACCAAAACCAAAATGAGTAGAATATTTGATTATAAAACATGACAAATTTACATCTATCTAACAACAATTAAAAAACATGCGTGTAGATCAAAGTTCATGATTTGGTTCATCATGATGCTGATCATCATGGGGTGAAAATATGGTATCCTTGAGGTTAATTGCAGTTTGATGGATCTTATCTTTGGTTATTTCGGCTGCGGATTTCGCAGTTTCCTCGAGGGTAGTCTTGCCTTTACTTAATGTCATGGTCATAGCTTCTTTAACCTTTTCACCACCACCACCTTCATCTATTATTTTATCGTCTGCGATAATTCGAGCTTCTTCATTGCTCCTTATTCTGAAACTGAAGCATATTTTCTTACGTCATTTTAAGCCTATTTTCAAGACTTACTTTGAAGGTTCCGAGTTTATATAAGTTCATTTTAAGGGCCAATGACATCGTAATATATCATACTCACTTGCACCTTTTATAGGTATCGAACAATTTTTTTGTTATTCTATGTACTAAACTTAACTTTATTTATTTATTTATTTATTTTTGTACTTTGCCCTATTTTTTCTACTATATACCATAGTTGTCTTAAAGTACAAAAATATAATAAAAATCAAGTTTCGTACATAAAAAAAGAAAAAAAAAAAAAATTGTTCGATACATTTAAAGATCGCAGTAACAAATATGATACATTATGATGTCTTTAGCCCTATATGATACTATAAGCTCCATATAAGCCGGAAAAATAAGTCTATGAAACCATATAAGCTGATAATATATACTCCTTCGTCCATTAATAACTGTCCACTTTGACTTTTTTGAGTTTTTCTTGTTCAACTTTAACCACTAATATTTTTATTTGCGTTATATAATACTTGATGAAAATTATACCAATTGAAAATATATTTACAACCCAATCTATTTATATATTTTTCATCAAGTATTATTTAACAAAAAAATACTTAGAAAAGTTAAAGTGGACAATTAATATGGGACGGATGTAGTAAGTCAAGTTAGTACTTACTCGAGGTTAGGAAGGAAGATACGTGCGAAAAGTGTGTGAATCCAATTAGTTTTGCTGTGAGTTGACGCAGGAGGTGGATCGTCATTGATTCCATCTTGAAGTGATGTCGAATATTTGGATAGAAGAATCAATATGACAATGATCTTAATAATAGTACTAGTGGTACGAGAAAGATACATATTTTTATGTCTTTAAGGTTTTGAGTTGATTATGGTATAGATCATCATCTTTACTTAAACGAATGTAGTGGCCGTAGCGTTCATGAGTTGGTTTTGCAATTATTTTTTTAAGGATACAAAATTAAAGATATATGTTGTGCATGTGTTTTGGTAACACGGAAATAGCCTGTAAAAAGAATTTGTTCAAAGAGGATTAAGCAAACTGTGTATTATATTAGTTTCTAAAGCATGTTGCAAGCTACAAACAAAACCATACATGGAATAGGTGCTTTGCAATGACGTCCTATGATATGCAAATGTTCAAAAATCATTTTTGAGCTACTGTAATTAAATGTAACATCATCACTTTCGATCTTCACGTTGAGTCTTGTACATTAGGTAGGTAGCTATTCCAAGCTTCGTTAGCATGCCCATGAGTCCATGACTTTCAAATATCCTCCGATCACCTGATAAGGTATAAAAAGATGTCATAATGTTTAGACAATGTAATAATTTACCTGTAGCTCTATTATTTCAAGAAGTACCATTTTAAATCTCATTTGATTGTAAACACATTTTGTTAGTACCCTACATAAAATTTCACACTGGCCAACAGTTAATTATAACTAAAAAATGAATTACAGGAGTACAATTTAGCATTTTTTTTCATTTACCAATAATGAGTTGGTTTGCTAATGATTCTAGTTAATGAGTTACATAGTTAAATAATAAAACTACACATTCACGAAATGAAAGAAACTAATGAGCTCAAGTATTTTCATACAATTGTGGTGATCGGAAGTGTATTTTTAAAACTTTGTAAATAAGTTTTGATATACTTCAACCCAAATGCATTCACGTGAACCGTTTCCTTAATCCACATTAAAGATGAGGTTGTTTATTTTTGGGTTCGGCAGCCGATATGGGGTCTGTGTTTAAGTGTGAACACTAATGTGCCAAATTCCGAACGACTTTCACCCATTACATATATCCAAATAAAAAGTATGCCGATATGAGGATGTTTATCAAAGATTAGCTTATTACTTTAAAGAGATGAATGTAACAGGTAGCCGCCATAGTGTAATACTAAAATAGGATAACTTAAGCGTAATTCCGAACGGCTTTCACCCATTACATATATCCAAATCAAAAGTAGGCCTATTCCAGAAAACTACAGGTTGAACTTAGCTATATGTCACACCAAATCATGACAAAAAGGAAAAAAAATTCAATTCAGATTGCATACATGGCCTACAAAACGGTTCGCTGGTGCAATTTAAATGGCAGAAAATACATGGAACATAGTTTGAACGATATGCCTTAAGAAAATCAATAATCCTATAATAATAAGCTCATAGGCTCTAAAAAGTAAGGTCGTTTACTTCTTACTAAATTGTGAAACTGACAATTCAAGAATCATGATAGATATAAAAAAAAGAAAATGGCGTACCTTAACAGGAAAATAAGTCTACACATTCGGCTTGCGTTTAAAATTTAGCTTCCAAAAATATGACTAACCTGGATAATCTCTGTAGCAAGGTTGAAGCAACCTGGTTAGAGTCAATAAAGTAAAATTGTTGCCTTCCTCCGCATATAAGTTGTTCACTTTTAAAGTCCAATACTCGAAGATAACATGCAATGAATCAGAAATATAAATGGCAGCGAAAAGAAAAAAAAATAACAAAATAGTAATTGTCATTGTATACCATCCTTTTCAACAGTCGCGATATAGTATCCTTTGTTTGAAAATGCAATGCTATTTATTGAATCTTCACATATATGCCATCAACAGTCGCGATATGTGGTTCATAAGTTAGTACCGAGATAAATCTCACCTCTTATAAAGATATAAGTTAACATAGAGTTAAATTCATAACTAAGCAAGTCTCCGTTTCAGCACCTAAACCTACCCATTTCAGCCCTTAAATCTACCCGTTTAAGCACTTAAACCTACCCGTTTCAGCACTTAAACCTACCCATTTCAGTCCCATTTCAGCATCCAAACTTCAGCCTCTAAACATACACGTTACAGGCACTGTTTCAGCCCTCAAATCCACCCATTTCAGCCTTTAAACGCACCCATTTCAGTCCAATTTTAGCATTTAAACGCACCCAATTCAGCCACTGTTTCAGCACTCAAAACCACGCATCTCAGCCCCCATTTGAGCACCTAAATGGCCCGATTTCAGCCCCAAAACTTACACCCATTTGAGCCCCCAAAAACACCCATTTTAGCCCCTAAACCCACTCGTTTAAGACCCCATTTCAGCCCCCAAACGCAGCAATTTCAGCTTCCATTTCAGCACCCAAACCAACCCCATTTCAGCCCCTAAACGTACCCATTCCTGACGCACTTCAGCCCCCAAATGCACCCATTTCTAATGTGGAATACAGGTTTTTTCTACCCACTTATCAGAAACCATTTTTTCACCTCAAAATAAGCATATAAACAGAAAAAATAAGCAATCCTCAG
Organism: Chrysanthemum lavandulifolium; assembly: GCA_022545495.1. Taxonomy (NCBI): domain Eukaryota; kingdom Viridiplantae; phylum Streptophyta; class Magnoliopsida; order Asterales; family Asteraceae; genus Chrysanthemum; species Chrysanthemum lavandulifolium. The sequence goes on from CM040246.1 coordinate 68,449,860, forward strand.
ACATAAACAACCCTACCCAAATGGAGCACCTTACCTGCTGATTGACACACTTTTTTCACGAATACAAAGTTCTGTTGCAATTTAGCAAAATATCAGTAATTCATTTGTTGCATAAATAAATAAAATATGTGGGTATAATTTCCATACCATATTTGTGCCTTCCTTGAGGTCTTTGGGTAAACCTGAAATAGAGTTGGATTCCAGTCAATAGAACTCCTCTATTTTCATTACCATTAAGCAATTTAAAATATCGTTTCTTCCTCTTACAATTGTGATATATGTTTATTTTAGTTTAAGTGACGAAATAGACATCAACTTGGCAGCAATGGCCAATCATGAACCCAGGAAAAAGAGTAGTGTTTTTTTTTATGTACATTTCGTCATTTCTAGGTGTTTTCGAAACCACACTTTTTTGCAAACTGAAGTGTGTTTGTGTGGTGTTTTACATGAAGAGATGCTAGTTTTATAAGTTCAAAATAGTAACTAATTAAATAAAATAAACATACATGACAATTGTGGGAGGAAGGAACGATATCTTCAAACTTCTTTCCATTAAAGATATCGATTGCAACAAAGTGACATTTAGCATGACCATGCTTTCCAGTATTGGAAGTTGAGACTTCAACAACCTGCAGCAAAACTTAAAGTAATTAACATATGAAAATGGATATGTTGAGAAAACATCAATCGGTGTAAATATAAGTTGGACATGTGATTTTAACTTTATGAAAAGGTTATAGAACACTGAAGCCTAAAGAATAAAAAAACACCGCTAAGTATTGATCAGTTGAGACTCATAAAGCTATACACTTTGCACCTATACACTCCCACATGTCACGTTTCATTAACATAGTTATTACTATCTTTGTGGTTTGATATCATATTTATATAGTTACAACAATGTCCCCGAATTAATACCTTATTGAAAAGTATAAAATAAACAATGGGATTCCTTAATATGAACAGAAAACATGTACGCACTTTACAGAGGTTTCAAAATTTTTCAGAGGGGGTGGGACATTGTGGAGTTTATTAATCAAATATCTAACAGTTGATTGTAACTAAAATCACGACTTAGTTTCTTGGATGTTTAGAAACTTTGTCGTTCTTAGCTTATGCACTAACATTTGGATCACAGGTTTCTTCTAAAAAAGTATAAGTGGTTCAGGCAACCTAGCCGAAACTGTTTTGAACTATCACCCTACGCATTCCTTTTCTTCGAATCCTATTCTGACTGAATATTTTGAGTCATAATCAGTCAATGTTCATGTAGTAAACCGAACCCAAATTTCAGCCAGTTTTTTTTATATCATCTAGCTTAAAAACATGTACGACACCATTATTCTTTCGTTTTTGTATTATGAATTAGTAATATCATCAAAATAGTATTAGGTAACCCCTCTTTCACCCAGCCCATTTTATATATATATATCATGAAAGAGTCTGATAGAGCATAATTTCTATTATTTAGTGACCATACCTGTCACGATGATACCTTGCTTTTACGGCTATATCCTGTCTGTTGTAATCATAATCTCATGCCCGCTCTCTTTTCCAACCCCTATCCTTGTCATCGCCTCTGCCCCGTCTTCTATTCTTGTTGCTCTCTATTTCCTTCCTCTCCCTTTCTCTGTCTATACTTCTTGCTCTTCTATTTCTGTAACTCATTCCTGCATAAACCGATGACAAAAATATTTGTTATTGCGTAACATTATAATCTATCTTAAAGCTCATAAATCCTACCAGCAAGTCTCATTCATTGTCATAGTTCAATTAATTTCAGGATTCTAAGCACATGGATGTGATTTAAATTTATGATGTTAATAGGGTTTATTTTTCTTAACGCAAACTAAGTTGAATTAAATCTGAAAATAAAATTCGTTGTTACCATAACATGAGAATAAAGACAAATTCACTTCAAGGCGAAGTCCGAAATTGTTTTTTCATCCCTTTTTTTTTTTTTTTTTTTTTTTTTTTACCATAATAAGGTCATATTTAGAGCGTAATAGTACAACAGTTGGACTAAAAGGAAAACAGTCGCAGTAAGGACATATGGTTGTTCGTGACTCGCTTGCTTTCTTCCATTTTTAAATTCTCCTAGATCTGTTGCATAGTTTATGTTGCCATAGAGTTAACCAAGTGAACTAAGAGGATATGGTAATATAAGATACCGGAAAGTTTGTGAAAGTCGTCGGCCCCCAATGATTAAGAGCAGCCAACGTATAGGATCACCGCCATATCCTCCTTATCATAACCACATGATAAAGTAATCAGCACCATTACAACTAACTACTCGATTGCTAATATATTGCTTGAGTGAAAAGTACTAAAAAGATCGATTGATGGTAACAGTTCAAAATCTACTTACCCAAGTAAGGCGTAGGAAAAAAGAATACTGCGAATTAAATAACAACAATTAGCTAAATCCCTGCCAAAAGCCAAAAAAAACAAAATCACACATTAGCTCATAACATTGCAAGAAGTCCCTGTTTGAGCACGAAATTCAAGGTTTACCAAATATTCAGACATTATAGTCGTTTCCAAACACCATAAAAGCATTTACAACTGTAGAATCATCCAAAACTTACTTACCATGAAAATAGATGATACTCACCAATAAACCCTCACAGCAAAGCAATTTTCACCTTGGATTCATTTTGTTTAGATAGTCATTTAGATTGTTTTACACATTATAGAAAACGAATCAAAGAGTTTAAGAACATAAGCACTTGATAACCATTGTTGTCACAGGAAAAATGCAAAAACGGCTGAGCACAAAGAATCATTGCATGCACCTCTGTGTCTATAAGCGAAACGAAAGACCTAAAACGGAAATCAAGTAAATAGAAATAAAATGCTAATAAAATTGCTTTGAAAAGAGTTAGAGTTAACAGTAAACATGAAAATAAAATTTGAAACATAATATCAGTGTTTGTTTGACAAAATAAAATATCAAACATGCGTGACTTCTTGATCGCTAGTTCCACTTCCTTCACTTCTCTTGCGCCATTCTTTTAGCTAACAACTTGTATGACTTCATCAAGAGCCTTGAATCCTCTACGGCAATGCATAAAAAGTTGAAGTTAATTCAACTACATTTTTTCAGGTTTAATCAGAGCATTCAATTGCAATTTCTACAAACAGTTTGAGAAAAAGACAAATTTCTACAAATATTTAGAGATTTTCTTTGACTAATAAGCAATCTCAAACACCACTGAAAATCATAGTTGACACCAAAATCTTAATTAGCCTTTTCAACACCATGTATCTCAAGCATATTAAAACACTAAAAATCTGGATATACATATCGAATAATCAACCTTCATCCATAACCAAACACGACCAAATCACTCCAAACCAAAATCATTCAATATTTGAGATGCACCAAAACAGTAGCAAAGGAAGAAACATACTTTTATTCTCGGATCGAGTAAAACGCCGCCACAAAAAACCCCCAAAGTTGCTACCCTAACTCTTATTTAACCGAATATTCAAACGGAAAAAAATATAAACATATTCTAATCCAATCTACTGTAAAAATATGATTAAACCTTGAGATAAGAGACACTTACCAGCTTTATTAGGGTGTGGAGTGCCTTCTTGAGCCCGCCGGAATCCTTGCTACACCAACACCTATGCTTCCCATCATGTATAAGAAACCCATTCTTTTTTGTGGGTCTGATCGAATGAGAATTGATATTTGGATTTGCGTTGTCATGGGTGTTCCTTTTGATAACTGAATTAGTGGCTTATTTTTTTGGTGAAAAATATTTTAGATTAGTGGTTTTGATGAAATGGAGAAGAAGAATCAAATGGTTGAAAATTTCTAGGAGTATGATAGAAGGTTCTTATGCAGAATTACCGTAGCATAGTACAAATAAAATATATTAGGCAACCGTATATTGGTGTGAACAGTAAAGTGTGAAACACACTTTGGCCAATCAGCGCTTGCCACAGTTTTGTATTTGGCAGTGAACTTTGTACAACCATTGAATGGACCAATAAGAGAATGGCACGATCACATGTATATACGAATTTCTTATACCCTCACAAAATGGCTGTTAGTATATAGGATAATTCTTTTATGGAATGACGGTGGGTGTTAGTGAACACGTTAGGTACATATACGTGTCTTCTCTAGGCCAATACACATGACACAATACTTTTATTTTTATGTTCCTTAGGTATAACTTTATAAAATATCGACATAGAAATCTTGTACCAAGTTAAATAAATGGTTTGTTTGTATGCACAAGTTGTTTTATCTCCTCAACTGGCAAGGTCACGTACTCATTGTCTTGTGATATTAGATAAATGTTAACTTTAGTTGTCCAATTTATATTTTATAAAATACAGACAACGATAGTGTATTGAAAAATAATCTTAATGGAACTCATGATTTTTGTGACTTCAACGCAATTTTTAAAGATTAATTGTAGCCGTTTAAAAAAAAAAAGTTTATCATGAGTCGAAATGAAAAATAATAAAAGTTTGAAAATTAAAACATATTTAAACTATTAAATTAATGCTAGACGCTATTCTTTTACATTTTAATAAAAGGTATATAAGTAATTTTATATGAGGTGTTAATTGTTTTTAAGAAAAGCTTTTTCCTCTTTTACTTTTTGTTTTGGTGTGCGTGGAGGTTTTTTTTTTGTTACGTAAATTATTCTTTTCACTTTTTACCTCTTTAAATTTTGATATAAATTTTCACTTCTTCTCAATTCTTTAACACAAACCCTATATCTATTTGTCTTTTATTCTTTTTTTCAAAACTTAAAAAACAAACAGTTTTCTTTCTTACAAATGAAAACTTATACATCTTCTTTTGCAAATATGATCTGCAAATAAAGACAAAAAACCTCCGAATAAACAAAGGACACCTAAAATTTTAAGATATGTGTATAAAAACAGTGATTGAACTTGGCCCAGCTCATATGACCTTCACCTAATTGGGCCATTCTCAGTGAACTTTCCGCTAGTACGAATTGAAGTAGAGTATGTTTTGGCCATTCTCAAGTACATATTAATCGGTTATGCATGTGAATATCATAATATATAAATCACACTTATAAAAAACTAATGTCGAAAACGTGGCCCCGTTTGTGATCAAGTCACAATTCACACAAATTTTGTATTAAAAAAGACAGAATACGTGTTAGATGTATATAACAATTAGAGACAAAGCATTGTAATTTCATGTCAAATTAAACTTCTTAAAAAGTAATGATCACATCAAATAAACCATTGCAATTTCATGTCAAATTAAACTCTTTATTTATAGTAGTGATCACATCAAATAAACCATTGCAATTTCATGTCAAATTAAACTCTTTATTTATAGTAGTGATCATTTCAAATAAACCATTGTAATTTCATGTCAAATTAAACTCTTTATAGCAGTGATCACATCAAATAAACCATTGCAATTTCATGTCAAATTAAAATCTTTATAATAGTGATCACATCAAATAAAACATTGTAGTTTAATGTCAAATTAAACTCTTTATATATATTAGTAGTTAGATCACATCAAAGATTGCTATCCTTTGAGTTATTTAACAGTGGTTAATTGTATTTTGCTAATACTCAAAAAGATGTAAAAGCAAGAGGTATCATGGCTCAACTCGCTTTTGTCACATAAGAGCCAACTCAACATTTCTTTTGCGATTCACACAACAAAATAAACTCACTCACCACTGCGCCGAACACCCATTCCGGACTCATTGTTTTATTTATTTTTTCATTTTTCAAACTGCTGAAGATAATCTGGCGCGGACCTGATTCAACGACTCTCCTGCTACATTAGTCGCCTTCTCGAGCCCTAGTAGACTTGTCAACAAAGAGAACTCATTAGAGTGGACCCGAGGCCGTAGCCCGGGTCCACCTCCGACGGTCAAGTTAGTATCGGCAGAATGTAGCCAATATATCTTAGGGTTAAGATTGTGTCCCGTGTGTGTTCACAGTTAACGAGGAGATCCACCATGTATATATAGGCATGAATTAGGGTTTAGGCGTAGAGTGGGCCACGATGCCGGCCCGACCCATTCTCGCCCACCGACCATACGTCCACAAGCCCCAAGTCTAGTATGAGATAGCGCATGGCTTATGTTATGCTAGACTTAAGTTCGATGGCACAGAGGGTGAAAGTGGGTCCCGTGCCGCATCCCGGTGGTGGCGTATCTTTTGTACCAGTGAGCGACACAACATGGTGCGACGCTGACGACGCTTCATGTATCAGGCGCTGTCGCGCGACAAAGATGCGCGATGTAAGACGCGGCTTCACAAGATAAGTGCTTGTTGCTACGACAAAGATGTGCGACGTAAGACGTGCTTCGCAGATAAGTGTGCGCATGTGCGCGACAAAGAAGTGCGACGAAGACGTGCTTCGCGCATAGGCGCGCTAAAGACGTGCTTCGCTGCGTGCGGCCTTCACAACCGACAGAGGACGCCTCCCTACGGCAGTTGGTGCGAATATTTAAATTGCCTTCGATCCGCCCAAATACACCGCATTTAAAACAAGTGGTAGATACCCGTAGCCCCCAAGTTTGATGGTGCTACTGTGTAGAGCATTAAACTTATTTAACTGCAAAAATACTCAATGCAAAGATTAGTATATGCCGCGAATCGCAAAGATATAAAACCTAATGAATTTAAGCAATATATAGCACATAGCATAAAAATATATAGCACATAGCATATAAGAAAATGGCAAAGGCACACCACGCGGGACGCGCATCGACGAAATAATGAATTGTGTGTTTTTTTTTTTTTATATAAAACCTCGGATGGATGTACCGTGACCGCGACGAATAGATACGTATGGATTTATCTTAACCGCATAGACTCGAACGCTTCGATGATCGCAGATGTTTATACCACGACTTTTGGTCCAAAGGCGCATCATGGCGATCGACTAGCATCGTGGTTTCGCGCTGCACGCGCTTCTCTCGCGAAGATGTCCGAACGCACGGCCTTACGCGGGTAGATTTATCGCGATCGCGCTATTTGAGCGCCAATAAAGCGCACCAACCGTAAAAACATTATATGCCGAATTTATCGCGCTAAAAATAAAATAGCTCCGATCGTGCTGGCTTTTTCTTAGGTCCGATCGCATGGACTAAAATATAAAAGAGGTCCGATCGCGGGATTTATTCTTGTATCTTATGTAAAGAATTAGTGTCAATTGCGGATGACGTATATCAAAACAATGATATTTAATAATTACCATTATTATTTATACCATAAATATTAAATTGTACGCATAAAACTTGATGCAAAAGATAAAATACCATCCTAGACTTGATGCATAAAACTTGTACGCATCTAATTTAATAAAAGTTGGGCGTCACTTAATGACGTTGATGATTGTAAAGGCATAATTATTACGGAGGAACCACACGTAATAACCCGATGTCCTCAAGAAAGCGATGTAGTATTGTTATGAATGCACAGTGACAATAAGTCATCATTTAAACCCAACGTAAATAGGATGTCCTCAAGAAAGCGATGTTATCTTGTCAATAAAGTTGTACGATCGCTTGATTTAATAAAGTGATATTAAATTCATATGATGGTAAACAAATTCCCACGCATTAGCGTAATGCAAGGTTTTAGAGTTACCGACTTTAGAAATTGATTTACGCTTTTGAGAATATGAGTACACGAAACATAGTTTATTCGTGGTCCCACGGATGGCGCCAACTTGTTGAAGCATAATCCGCGCGGACCGGATTCAACGACTCTCCTTGGTCATTAGTCGCCTTCTCGAGCCCTAGTAGATCCGTCAACAAAGAGAACTCGTTAGAGCTGGACCCGAGGTCAGTAGCCCCGGGTCCACCTCCGACGGTCAAGTTAGTATCGGCGAATGTAGCCAATATATCTTAGGTTAAGATTGTGTCCCGTGTGTGTTACCATTAACGAGGAGATCCAAATGTATATATAGGCATGAATTGTGGTTTAGGCGTAGAGTGGGCGGCGATGCCGCCCGACCCATTCTCGCCCGTCCGACCATACGTCCACAAGCCCCCAAGTCTAGTATGAGATAGCGCATGGCTTATGTTATGCTGACTTAAGTTCTGATGGCCGCAGTGGGTGAAAGTGGGTCCCGCATGTCGCATCCCGGTAAGGGCGATCTTTTGTACCGCAGGCGACATAACATGGTGCGACGTAAGACGCGTTTCGTATATATGCTTGCGGCGCGACAAAGATGCGCGATGTAAGACGCGCTTCACAAGATAAGCTTGTTGTCCGCGCGACAAAGATGTGCGACGAAGACGTGCTTCACAAGATAAGTCAAGCGTCTTGGCGACAAAGAAGTGCGATGTAAGACGGCTTCACAAGATAGGTGCGCGCTAAAGACGTGCTTCGCTACTGCTAGGCTTCACAACCGACGTAGGACGCCTCCCTACGGCAAGTTGGTGCGAATATTTAAATTGCCTCGATCCGCTTCCAAATACACCTGCATTTAAAAACAAGCAGAAGCAGATACCGGTAGCCCCCAAGTTTGATGGTGCTACTCGTAGAGCATTAAACTTATTTAACTGCAAAAACACTCAATGCAAAGATTAGTATATGCCGCGAATCGCAAGATATAAAACCTAATGAATTTAAGCAATATATATAGCACATAGCATAAAAATATATAGCACATAGCATATAAGAAAATGGCGGCACACCCGTCATGGGATGCGTATCGACGAAATAATGAATTGTGTGTTTTGTTTTTTTTTTTTTATATAAAACTCCTGATTGATGTACCGTGACCGCGATTTAATGTATTACGTATGGATTTATCTTAACCGCATAGACTCGAACGCTTCGATGATCGCAGATGTTTATACCACGACTTTTGGTCCAAAGGCGCATCATGGCGATTGACTATCATCGTGGTTTTCGCGCAGACGCGCTTCTCGCGAAGATGTCCGAACGCACGGTCTTCACGCGGGTAGATTTATCGCGATCGCGCTATTCGAGCGCCGAACAGCGTACCAACCGTAAAACATTATATGCGCGAATTTATCGCGCTAAAAATAAAATAGCTCCGATCGTATGGGTTTTTCTTAGGTCCGATCGTATGGACTAAAATATAAAGAGGTCCGATCGCGCGGATTTATTCTTGTATCTTATGTAAAGAATTAGTGTCAATCATGGATGACGATATCAAAACAATGATATTTAATAATTACCATTATTATTTATACCATAAATATTAAATTGTACGCATAAAACTTGATGCAAAAGATAAAATACCATCCTAGACTTGATGCATAAAACTTGTACGCATCTAATTTAATAAAAGTCACGCCACTTAATGACGTTGATGATTGTAAAGGCATAATTATTACGGAGGAACCACACGTAATAACTCCGATGTCCTCAAGAAAGCGATGTAAGTATTGTTATGAATGCACAAAGACAATAAGTCATCATTTAAACCTAACAAGAATAGGATGTCCTCAAGAAAGCGATGTTATCTTGTCAATAAAGTTGTACGCATCGTTTGATTTAATAAAGTGATATTAAATTCATATGATGGTAAACAAATTCTACGATCGGCGTAATGCAAAGGTTTTAGAGTTACCGACTTTAGAAATTGATTTTGCTTTTCGGTAATATGAGTACACGAAACATAGTTTATTCGTGGTCCCACGGATGGCGCCAACTTGTTGAAGCATAACCGCGCGACCGGATTCAACGACTCTCCTGGCCGTTAGTCGCCTTCTCGAGCCCTAGTAGACTGTCAACAAAGAGAACTCATTAGAGTGGACCCGAGGCCGTAGCCCCGGGTCCACCTCCGACGGTCAAGTTAGTATCGCGTAATGTAGCCAATATATCTTGTGGTTAGAAGATTGTGTCCCGTGTGTTACCGTTAATGAGGAGATCCACCATGTATATATAGGCATGAATTAGGGTTTAGGCGTAGAGCTGGTCATGATGCCGGCCCGACCCATTCCTCGCCCGGCCCGACCATACGTCCACAAGCCCCTCAAGTCTAGTATGAGATAGCGCATGGCTTATGTTATGCTAGACTTAAGTTCGATGGTCACAGAGGTTAAAGTGATCCCGCACGTCGCATCCCGGTAAGGCGCACTTTTGTACCGAAGAGCGACACAACATGGTGCGACGACGCGCTTCGTATCAGCGCTAGTCGTAGGCGACAAAGATGTGCGATGTAAGACGTGCTTCACAAGATGTCTTGCCGCCGCGCGACAAAGATGCGCGACGAAGACGCGCTCAAGAAGTAAGCGCACCGCGCGACAAAGAAGCGACGGAAGACGCGCCGCGCAGGTGCGCTAAAGATGTGCGACGTAAGACGTGCTTCGCTGCTGCGCGCCTTCACAACCGATGAGGACGCCTCCCTACGGCAAGTTGGTGCGAATATTTAAATTGCCTTCGATCCGCCCAAATACACCGCGCATTTAAAACAAGGTGGTAGCAGATACCGGTAGCCCCCAAGTTTGATGGTGCTACTCGTAGAGCATTAAACTTATTTAATCAAAAAAACACTCAATGCAAAGATTAAAAGTATATGCCGCGAATCGCAAAGATATAAAACCTAATGAATTTAAGCAATATATATAGCACATAGCATAAAAAATATATAGCACATAGCATATAAGAAAAATGGCGCGCACACCCGTCGTGGGATGCGCATCGACGAAATAATGAATTGTGTGTTTTTGTTTTTTTTTTATATAAAACTCTGGATGGATGTACCGCGACCGCGACGAATGACACGATGGATTTATCTTAACCGCATAGACTCGAACGCTTCGGATGATCGCAGATGTTTATATCACGGCTTTTGGTCCGGTCGCATCATGGCGATTGACTAGCATCGTGGTTTTCGCGCTGCACGCGTTCTCGCGAAGATGTCCGAACGCACGGTCTTACGCGGGTAGATTTATCGCGATCGCGCTTATTTGAGCGTGAACAGCGTACTCAACCGTAAAAAAGATATGCGCCGAATTTATCGCGGCTAAAAATAAAATAGCTCCGATCGTATGGGCTTTTCTTAGGTCCGATCGTGCGGACTAAAATATAAAAGAGGTCCGATCGTGCGGATTTATTCTTGTATCTTATGTAAAGAATTAGTGTCAATCATGGATGACGATATCAAAACAATGATATTTAATAAGGGAAAAGTGAATATGAGGCTGTCTCACATCTAAGCTTACATGCAAAACCATCAAAAAATCACTAAAAATACATCATTTTGATTATTATTTTTTCAAAATTTTAGTAGTTGAACTTATATATGCATAGTGGAATGCATTTTAATGATGAATTAAATCAAACCATTGTTGAATCTATAACTAATTTGTTATTAACTTAAAATACTTAACAATATGATGTAGAATATGCATGTATCAACGTGAACCCAACATAAGTGATGTTGTGATGAAATCAATGGAAAACACTAATATAGTGAAAGATATGATAAAAACGGAAAAGATTTGATGTTTTTCTTGTTTAAACGATGTAATTTTTGATGGTTTCGCATGTAAGCTTAGACGTGAGACAGCCCCATATTCACTATCCTCATTTAATAATTACCATTATTATTTATACCATAAATATTAAATTGTACGCATAAAACTTGATGCAAAAGATAAAATACCATCCTAGACTTGATGCATAAAACTTGTACGCATCTAATTTAATAAAGTCACGCCACTTAATGACGTTGATGATTGTAAAGCATAATTATTACGGAGGAACCACATAATAACCTGATGTCCTCAAGAAAGCGATGTATATTGTTATGAATGCACAGTGACAATAAGTCATCATTTAAACCTAACAGTAATAGGATGTCCTCAAGAAAGCGATGTTATCTTGTCAATAAAGTTGTACGCATCGTTTTATTTAATAAAGTGATATTAAATTCATATGATGGTAAAACAAATTCTACGCATTGGCAGAATGCAAAGGTTTTAGCGTTACCGACTTTAGAAATTGATTTATGCTTTTCGGTAATATGAGAACACGAAACATAGTTTATTCGTGGTCCCACGGATGGCGCCAACTTGTTGAAGATAATCCGGCGCGACCGGATTCAACGACTCTCCTGGCCGTTAGTCGCCTTCTCGAGCCCTAGTAGACTGTCAACAAAGAGAACTCATTAGAGTGGACCCGAGGCCGTAGCCCGGGTCCACCTCCGACGGTCAAGTTAGTATCAGCAGTAATGTAGCCAATATATCTTAGGGTTAAGATTGTGTCCGTGTGTGTTACAGTTAATGAGGAGATCCACCATGATATATAGTGCATGAATTAGGGTTTAGCGTAGAATGGTCATTGATCGCCGGGCCGACCCATTCTCGGCCCATCCCGACCATACGTCCACACAAACCAACTATTTTTTCATTCATTCAATTAAAATACAAATTACAATAAGAAAAAAAAAAAAAAAAAAAAAAGGCATACAAAAATATAAGAAAAAACAATACGAAAAAAAAATATGATAATTATTTGTCACGTATATATTTTCGATTTAATTTCTTCTTTTGCATGTTGATCATGTAGGCATCCTCATCCGACATCCTCGCAGGTGCTAGTGGCGAAACTTCATTTCTTAAACCGCATTATTCTCCGGTCTTTCTCCTTCGCCACCTCGTACGCCGATTGAAAGGCTTCCGCTTGAGTCTATATTCATTTTGTAAAGTATCCCCAAAATCCGGCAAATTACTTCACGCGGTGCTCGGCGTGGTTTCCGAATTAGTTTTTTTATGGGACGGGTTTGCCGGGACGTGGTCCGCATCATCTTTGAATAGTTCGCATGCCCGGTGAGATCAACTGGCCTGGACGCATCCCACTGGGGTGTTTTTTCAAGATTGCCATGCGTTATCTTGAACAAACGCTTAACCCTTTCGACTCATCACGATATGCTTGCTAACATGAGCAAAAGATCAACCTTGTTTTCCACACTTCTACTCAAACGTTGTAAACGCTTGTAGTGGCGTTGAACTTTGGCAATTAGTGTTCAACATTGCCCACTTCTCCGCCAACATATCATTGGTACGTTTGTGTAGAATTTTGTTGAACTCAGAAAGAACTTTGTACCAAAATGATTCGCCTTTTGGTCATTTCCGAGTTTGTTATCCTTGAAACGCCAAAATAACATTCGGCTAATAACGCTTTCTCCCGACGTCCAACGAGCACGAGGTCGTGTCGGTCCTTCTGCTATGTCGATTGTGGTACGCTTTATGGTCTTTTCCTTTCTTTGCGCCTTCTTTATGGATTTCTTGTGGTGGTTGTGTATGTTGTGATGGATTGAGTGGTGGTGGATTTTGTTGAAAATGTTGAAATTGTTGGTTAAGTAGTTGTTGAAATAGTTGTTGATGAAATAGTTGTTCGGTGTGTATGTTGGCATATTATATTGGCTACGAAACGGAGTAAAATTGAGATGTTGTGAGGAGATATTGAATGTCCGGACGAAGGTGTAGCGGTGGTTTGACAAGATGAGTGTTATGATATACCGGAAGATTGTCCAAAACGGATCATTTAGTTGTTGAGACATTTTTTTTTATATAATTTGTGTGTAAACAAAGGAAAGTGAAAATTGAAGTAAAGAGTAGTTTGTATGTAAAAATAGTTGTGTATAGAAGCTTATATAGCGTGTATAAATGATTGTGTATTAGTTTAAAAAATTGAAAAGTAGCCATTGAATTCAAACGGTCATTTTTTCTTCTTTTTTTTCTTTTTTTTTTTTTTTTTTGACTTTTTCTTTGGCATCATGCCGTTAATTCACTTGGAAAATGACGCTGCGAGGGAGGGGTGGACGCCGGCGCCAAAAGGCCTTTCACGTGCGAATGGCGCCGGTGGAACGATATGACACCCATCGCTCTAATACCCGTAACCATTTTTTGTCTATGGGCAATGTATCTTTGTTTTTTCCATCATATGTAACATAACAGGACAAGAGTTCGATTGTAAGAGAGATAAGGTCACCAACTGCATATATAAATAGACAACATATAGTTATGAATTTATGATATACTAAAATGTCTTCCTTACTAAGAGCAAAGAGGACGAAGGTGTGGGTAGATTATCTTGTCCAGTTCCGATGGGTTTTGGTCATCTTTATAGTACTTCCGATGTCTCTTACATTGTACATCCTTGATTATCTTGGGAGCTCAAGTCCCAACAGAAATCATACAAGCAACGCCAGAAAGAACATGATGAAAACGTCGTGAAAACAATAATAAGGTTGAAGAAAAGAAGCCCATTGAAGGATGGTCTTATCTGCACTGCCCGGAAACCATGGGTAACAGTGGGCATGCGTAATGTTGACTACAAACGAGCTCGGCATTTCCTGTAGACCTTTCAGCTTTTTGTAAAATTTTGAAATAGACCATGTGAGAATGGTCGTTAAATGTGAGCCCTTGGTAAAATAGGTCAGATCACGCGGGTCACTGTCCCAATGAATCTTGCACCCGCTGTGGTTCCTGAGCTTGATGATCTTACCATTGGTGGGCTAATCAATGGTAGTGGACTTGAAGGAAGCTCGCATTTGTATGGTCTCTTTTCCGACACTATTGTCGCTTATGAGATAATTTTAGGCAACGGGCAGGTGGTTCGTGCAACAAAAGATAACGAGTATTCTGATCTTTTTTATGCTATCCCATGGTCTCAAGGGACATTGGGTCTGCTTACTTGTGCTGAAATTAAACTTATAGCTATCAATGAATACATTAAATTAACATATAAACCTGTAAAAGGGGACATAACTGACCTCTCAAAGGGGTATATCGATTCTTTCACACATGATTTTGGGATGAAAGCAACAAAAGGTTCCGGATTTTGTAGAAACGATAATCTACAATCCTAATGAAGCTGTTTGCATGACGGGAAAATACGCTGCTAAAGAAGAAGCAAAGAGGAACCATACCAAGGTTAATAGCATAGGGTGGTGGTTCAAGTCATGGTTCTATCAGCACGCCGCAAACGGCTTTAAAGAAAGGTGAGTTCATCGAATACATACCGCTCGTGAGTATTATCACAGACACACTCAAGTTACTTCTGGGAAATGAAGCTCATCCTTCCATTTGCTGATCAATGGTGGTTTCGGTTTCTTCTTGGTTGGATGATGCCACCAAAAATTCCTATACTCAAGGCCACCCAATTCGAATCCATTCGAAACTATTATCATGACATGCATGTCCTTCAGGACTTGCTTGTCCCTCTACACAAGGTTTCAGATGCTTTAGAGTGGGCACATCGTGAAATGGAGGTACGCTTTACATGTACTTTTGAGAAATAATGTAAACATTATATTCTTCAAGGGAGTTGAAATTACATTTTTGTTCATTTCTAAACAGGTATATCCCATATGGGTTTGTCCACACAGACTCTACAAGCACCCATATAAGACCATGGTGTATCCAGAGCCAGGGTTCGAGCAACAGAGAAGGCAGGGTGACACTACATACGCCCAGATGTACACGGATATTGGACTCTACTACGCACCAGGATCAGTGTTAAGAGGTGAAGTGTTTGATGGGTCTGTTGCAGTAAGTCGTATGGAGCAGTGGTTGATAGAGAACAACGGGTTCGAGACACAGTATGCTGTTAGTGAACTCAGTGAAAAAGACTTCTGGAAGATGTTTGATGGCGAGCTTTATGAAAAGTGTCAAGAAAGTATGAAGCTGTGGGGAACTTCATGACAGTGTATTACAAAAGCAAGAAAGGTAGGAAAACCGAGAAGGAAGTTCAAGAAGCTGAGAATGTGGGGTTGAAACTCCATATGCTCAAGTTGATCATTCATGAGCCCACCAGATACTTCAATCTATAGTGCACTTAATGACTGATCCCCGAAATTTGATGGTTGTGGACTCAACTGGGCGTGTTTTGATAGTTAAATTAAAATAAAAAAGTTATATGGTTGTATGTTACAGCTTATTTGCAATTAGTAGACTGCTATTAGGTATATTGTTCTTTTAGTATGTCTCTGTGTTGTAAGATGCTTTGTGGTTTTTCTTATATGTGCATGTGTTGCCTAAACTTTATAATGTTCACTTTCCTTCCATTTGGATGCTTAAACTTTACATATTTATAATCAGTATCCTTCGAAAAGATCACTTGTCAACCCAGCTGATTGTTGATTAAGTTACTTCTATATGGGGACAAAGATTGGTCCAAATCAAGAAAAGCAAGAAACTGAAAACCAAACTTTAGATTTTATAATTACTGGTTTAGACCCAACGAATAGTCCTAGCAAGAATCATGCACAGATATGATACATACAACCTATCAAGATCATGCCTCGTGTGTAAATTACATATTAATAAAATTGGTAGTGTACAAAATTCTATAACAATCTGATCATATCTCCAAAACAGCTAAACACATCCTAACTAAACGCAAACTAAAGGGTTCCGTGATACATGCCAATGATACAAACAAACAGATCTAAAATCCTGAAAAGAAACTACAGGCTCCCTATTGTTGCATTTTCTCTTTCAAACCTCCAAGAGGCCCATAACTTTTAGGCTTAGAGCTCTGTTGACTACATTTACAACTACTAGTATTAAGATTTTGACCACATTTGAGACACAAACCTTTGCACATAGGATCACATAGGCCGTTGATGGTTATTTCCAGATGCACCATGTCTCTTATATTCTTTGATATATCTATTGATTTCTCTTCAGGAGGGAAATAAAGCCAGTCATCTAAGTCAATGTCTGCTAAATCATCTTCTTGTTCTTCAGTGCCATTGGCTTTACTTTGACCATAAATAACTCCCATGTTTATGATATCAGGCTCTTCTATGGGTTCTTCAGATAGTACAAGTGAGAAATTGAGAACACGCAATCAGCAGCGAGTCCACCACACCTTAAAAGGACAGAAACACCTTAATCACTATTATATGCATCAATAATACGCTTTGGTATCATATAATCCTAGACGTGTGACTTGTTTTCCTATAGATAGTATTATCAATGCATGCAACCTAAATTATAATGGAGTATGTAATACAGTGAAAATATGAAGAGAATTATGACAGTAACTTGAAATGGCAATTTCACCCATGTACTTAATAAGTTGACTCGGGTTATGTTATAAAGTGTCAAACTGGTAAAACCAAAAGAAAATTTTAAGTTTTTTAGGAAACTACTCAAAAAGTGCCCATGGTCAACCCAACTCGACCTGTTTTCAAACTTACCCGTTTTGACCCATTACCAAACCTACCCATTTTGAGTGTTTTCCACTTCTAGTAATAACTAAGAGCAGTCGTATTAACATGTTACCTAGTAATTTCCTACTGCTTGTTTTATATTACTTTGTTTAAGTTCTTTCTAGAGACAAGCTAGTGAATATGTTTTGTATTACAGTGCGATTCTATGCAACTCAGCAATCAAATGATAATAGCTTGCAAAGGCAAACTACGAAAGTATACCACTGTACTTCAACCAAAAGAACCTAATATAAACACCTATAGCATGATTCCTCCTATATAGTCGTGATACTTTAGATTCAAATTTGACATTCAGAACCAGAATGTCGCAACTAACAAAAATAATGAAAAGAATAAGTACTAAACAATAAACCGGAAAGCTACCTATTGCATCCAAGAGTTATAACAGTGCGTATGATCCCGTCAAGCTTCAAGTTATGCTTCTTCTTCCTAGTCACATCAATAGATACCAAGACAGGCGCCCATTTGGAAAATCCTTGACTGAGTTTGTAACACGTAGTCCCATCAAAGAGGCTCGAGACTTAGAAACCTCAGTTGAAAGATGTCCTAATCCCAACCTTTCTAAAGTTGTACAATACTCGACGTGTGTAATCGAAGAGTTTCTTTGGTACAAAATCGCCCCTTCCCAAGGTGAATCCATATCATCATCAACTCCAACATCTTCTTGGTCTATCCAATCATCTTCCATAACATTTTCATCACCAATGGTCCCATAACTAGAGTTCATCGATTTTCTTTCTACAAATTCCATATGTGACTTGCGTTTTATAATTGTGGATGTGAATAAGCGTTTTTGAATAGCGTTGGAATTGCAGTGTGGATGAGATAACGATGCCTTGACATTATTAACACTAAAACAAGGGGCCGTAAAGGTTGAAGATAGCATGAGAGACATTTCCCAATATAAGTATCAAGTGAACACAGCTTCAAAACATAAAAAGTATCGTTTAGCCAACGGATAAGCAGGACCTGTAAGTCAATCAATTACTGTAGTAAGTTATACAAGAAATGTGACAGCATAACTGTTTGTATTTCTAGAGAACAAATCAACATAATTATTTCCCCTGTTTATATTCAGTTAATTGTTGACATAAACAAGTCAAAAATACTTTTATTAGTACTTCCTAAATACAAACTTATAGGACGAAATAAGCAGAACAAATATATAGTATATAATATAAGCTGAATTTGTTAAACTGCTTATTCATTAATAATCATATAGAACGAAAGACAAAATATGATGTTTTATACATTATTATCGTGTTTCTCAAGACGAAACCCTGTAATTGAGAGGTCAAATTCAGAGATAACGAACAAGAGTGACTAGTTACCTGAAATTGGTGATGACGTATGTTGCAGAGAGAGGTTTTACTGTTTTAGGATATTGATTGGAAGCAGGGTGGGTGTTTGGGTAACGTTATTGTAATTGTCTCGCACTTTATTATTTCATGTAAGCTTAGGGGTGTTTGGATTTGCTTATTGTGGGAGTTCAGAGTAAATTACATAATTTCGGTTTGTTGAAAATCGCAGAAAATGCCTCGCTGCTTTTTTTTGAGCTTAATCCCCGTGGTTTACAAATCTTACGGATTTTGTCCTCGTCCAAAATGTCCGTTAAGTGTTTTGCTAAAAGTCCTTCGTTAGTGCGGTCCGTTAAGTGTTTTGCAATCGTTAGTCCTTCGTTAATAAATTTTGCAATCCGTTAGTCCTTATTTTTTAAAATATAGTTTTCCCCAATTAGTCCTCCGCTAATAATAGTTTTCACCCGCTTCACCCGCTTTTACGTCGTCCGCTTTCTTTCGCTTTTTTATGCTTTTTCCATTTTTCACGCTTTTATCTGCTTTCATCCGCTTTTTCTGCTTTTCTTTCTTTTTCTTAATTTTTGTCCGCTTTTTCTTATGTTTTGTCTGCTTTCTTTCGTTTTGTCCGTTGTTCTTACGTTGTGTCCGTTTTCCCACGCTTTATCGGTTTTCTTACGCTTTTGTCCGCTTAAAAAAATTGAATAAAAATTTCAAAAAAAATTTTGAATAAAAAATATTTTTCAAAAATATATATATATTTTAAATATGTCCGTTTTTTCAATATTTTCGGAAATTTTTAAGATTTAAAAATATATTTGAAAAAATATTTTTCGAAATTTTTTTCAATATCCGCTTTTTTAAAAAATATTTTTGTTCAAATTTTTTTTTTTTTTTTTGATATATATTTTTTAAAACGGACAAAAACTTAAAAACCGATTTAAACGAATAAAATGTAAAAAACTACGAAAACGGATAAAAAAATGTATAAAAACGGATAAAACGGACAAAATCGTAAAATGTATGAAAGCATATAAAAATGCATTTAAAAGGGATAAAACATAAAAACGACGAAAACGTAAAAAGGGGAAACGGATAAAAAACGAACGAAACGGACAAAACGGTGAAAACTATTATTAACTGAGGGACTAATTGGGAAAACTATATTTTAAAAAATAAGGACTAACGGTGCAAAATTTATTAACGAAGGACTAATAAAGGCAAAACACTTAACGGATCGCACTAACGAAGGACTAACAACAAGAAAACACTTAACGGACATTTTTGGACTAGGGACAAAATCTGTAAGATTTGTAAACCATGTGGACTAAACGCCAAAAAAAAAGCATGTGGACATTTTCTCGTAATTTTCAACAAACCACAAGGACCAATTATGTAATTTACTCGGGAGTTTATTTGCTTATTTCCTTTTTAAAACACAATGAGCCTATAAATAAGAGCTTAATTAATGTAGTTGTGATTTAATTGTGACCAAAAGGCTTCTTAAGTTAAGCTAAAAGACGAGTCCGGGAGATGCGGAGTGTCACTTGTTTTAGTTAGCGTGATTACAAATAGATGTCAAGTGGGTCACACCCTTTTCCGAGAGTTTTACCACCATCACTGTTGATAACTGATTGATTGGGTTAAGTGACGATACTAGTAGATCTTTTCCAAACATAGTTAAATTAATAGGGCCGAGCATGGTCCAAAAACCGATTTGTCCCAAAACACTAGACTGAAATGTTCCGTCGCATCCAGTTGGTCCGGCCGGTCCTGTTCGCCGCCTGCCCATCCATAAAAAGCATAATGGTCGGTTTTGCGTATGATCGAACCGGACCGAGAACCGAATATGAAGGAAAAGGTGGATCGAGAATCGGACCGAAAAACTTTCGGTTTGGTCCAGTCAGTCCAGTTCGGTCCGGTCCGCGGTCTATTATGCTCTGCCCTACGTTAGATGTATAAAATATTAATAACTCAAAAAGTTTATGGATTGATGATGTAATATAATTATCTATACTACTTATAAATCATGTTGACACTTCCCTCCTATTAATTTTTTAAGACTTCCTAAAATAGATGTTTAAGCAAATACAAATAAACAAGCATCATTTACAAGTTTTGAAGACAAATAAAACTAAAAACACAATTCAACACATACAAGCTAATACATAATATAAACACAAATTTTTAATATAAAATAGTAATCAATGTAATTAAAAGGTGTTGTGAAAAGAGAACACGACCAAGACATTCCCAACCGGACAACAATGTTTATGCAGATTTCAAGGTTTATGCCCAAGCTATGTCTAACCAAAATTATTTATAATAAAATTGTCTTGGTTGAAAGTCACTATATGTATGTGTTGATGCATACATTAATTGTATATGTAGCTTAATTAGTTGTATTTGCATAAATTAGATTTATATTATCATTCATTTATACGATTATTGTTAGAAAGAACGCAGAACCGAACAACATTTGTTCATCACAAAATAATAGCAGACCCGCCACAAGATCACGCAGATTCTGCTAAGATACTTTTATGAAAGTTTAACATACTGATTGTTCTTAGTTCTAACCGTTGGCCTTTTTACTTTTAGAAAACTAACTTTCAAAATTTCCCTTGCTGCTGTATGGTTCCAAACAAGATACTACGATACTTTAGCATCTGAAGGTGAAACATAACTTGAATAAACTCATACGATTTGGGTGACTACCAACTCATTTTGTCGCTTTAGCCACTTTATTCGTTTGACCCGTTAAAGGTGAAACATAGCTTGAATCAACTTATTCACCAGTGAATGGGCTCATTTACAAAACTCATAAAACAAAAAAGATCCCACAGATTACCATTACAATTTACAAGCAGATTATTCTTTTATATTGGGAGAGATGTACGGATCAAAAAATTGAAAATTCTCATTGTAACTCATTACATAACCTAAACCTGTTGAGATAGGAGAACAAGCAAGCCTTGAGGACCAACTAATATTTCATTTAGGAAACTGATCAAACCGAACCAAACAACAGGAGTTACATCCACTCCACCAAGGGGTGGAATCACCTTTCGTGTCAATGTCAGAATCGGCTCTGTAGGAGCGTATGCTACTACATACGGAAACTTCCCAACTGGAAGCTTTGGATACCATGACATCACAATTCTTGCTATGAAGAGGAACGAAAACGCAGAAAAAAAAGGCCCCAACAAGGTGATTGCCAACTTAGCTGTGCCCGGGTCAAGATCCATCAGAACCAAATTTTGCATATACTCTGGTAGCCCATCTGATACTTGTCTTCTGTTTAGGATCAATAAGACAAAATGAGAATAAGTTACAGGTGGCAAGCTGGACGGGTTAAAGTTAAAACAAGTCATTGTTTGGTACGAGGTGAAATGGGCTTAGACCAAGTTGGGTAGACCCCAAACAATAGTATTTTATGCGGTTGATTTAGCTAAGAGAAATTAGTTAACCTGTTCATAAGTAAACGGGTCGAAATTGCCAATTAGCTGTATTCCGTCCATGTATGAAATTCAGTCTTTCAATTTTTGGCATAATATGAAGCTAAATTCACCTTTTGCACCTAAATTTGGTTTAATAAACGGGCATCATTTGTGGTAATGAAAGTTACATTGAACTATTCAGTTGAAGTATATGTACGCGGGGAGTAATAATAACTAAGAGAAAAAAGTGGACAAGATTAACATACATAAGTTGTGTAGAGTTGATTGGAGCTGATAGGGGAATATCAATGCCAGGAACCGCAACTTCTAATGAACAACATGCTCGATATCTTTGGACGTGCTGCTGGGTTGGGACTCTTTTTATTGGGCATATGAATCTTCTCTGTGAAAAGAGAAAAAGCACAAATCTATTAAGTAGAAAATATATCCCTAGAGCGGTATAATGTCGGTCTCTAAGTGGCATGAACATATGTAAAACAATACTGGATCCTCGATAATATGTTTCAACTAAGGAGCCTTGAGGTCAAATTAATGATGTCTAGTTCAAAATTGGCAAGTGAAAGCTGTTTGAAAATTCTCATTATTCAATGATTCACATGTTGGGAAAAGGCATATAAACAGCTTAAGCTTATTAACAAAAACAACTTATTATAAGCAACACAGCTTATTGGCTACATCCAAACACCCCATCATTATTGTAGATAATCGAAAAAGATAAAGTGCAGTGGTATTCAGAATGCCTTAAACTGAGGAAATAAATAAATAAAACCAGCAAACAGATAGAGAAAAGTATATGATGCTTACAGGGAAGAACAAATTTGATCTGTTTGAGGATGAAGTTAAGTGCAGTGGTACTGAATAACCTTTGGTCTGGACTGAACAAGCAGCTGAAGAAACAGCCATTGAAACGAAACTCGAAAAAAAGATAAAAAGGTTATCCTGATTATTATTATGTATGGTTCACTTCAGTTCTGGTTGGTCAACATGTGTTTGGTTTTATTTTTACTGACTGGCCTTTTTCTTTTCTTTTTTTCTTTCTTTTTTTTTCTTTCTTTTCTTTTTAATAACAAATACTACTTGGTTTCTTTTACTTCACAGAATATATACGGTAGCGTTTAGACTCCGTGTAAGAAAGATTGCATACAATAAGGATAAGAGGTTATGTTTATCTAAGCCTATTAGAAACAACGAAGTGTTGAAACCCGCTGACGCAATGTGATTAACTAAGGACACGCTCTGAACGACAATTAAGCTCGCGTTGCTTTTACAAGTTGAAAGATTATTAATCTAAAGCGACTTACTTTACGAACGACACTGAACCTCGCAACATTTCGCTAATTTAGAAAAGTGTGTTTAGACTAAAATACACCGTTGGTCCCTAAACTTGTATCGGAGGATCTCGATGGGACGAACCTCGCCTTTTCATCGCCACGGTCCAAACAAGAGCCATTAAATGCCGATTCGTCCCTTGACCAATAACGGCGTTGTCAACGTCCGTTATACCCCAAAAACCCGTAATCATGTTATCGCTGAGGTAGAATAGTCATTATGTGGTATACATCAGAGAACATGTCTTGTCCAATTTCCGCCATTTTGTACAATATAACAAAACCGTACTCATTGCTCATCCCCAAACTTGTTTTGAAGCCTACCCGTAAAACCCTAAGGCAATGTCTATCATCAAATCAAGTAACTGAGTAAGAAAATAACAAACAACCACCTTGGATTTACTCGTGGCAGTAAGGAATATCCTTTATATGATGATCGTGAAACGGAGGAAAGAGTCGCAATCGAGATATTGTAAGTCTTTTTGGTTAGAGCCTATTACAATCATATGTTAGTACGACCGATTAAGTTATTCCCTTTAGGTAACTTTAGCTTAACAATGTTTTTGTACAATTTTTATATAATGGGTGAACTCGGATCGCTTAGCATGATGTTCCATTATGAAGGTACATTCAAATACTTTCCGTAGGATATATCAAGGAGGCAAGAAATGCCTTGTTGATCTTGTGGAAATAAAAGAGGTATCTGTTGATGAAATGGATGCTCTCATGACCCAAATCGGTTATGAGTCCGACAAACCAATTATTTCTACTTTCTTAAGCCCGGTTGTACATTAGACGACGGTTTGTTTTCTTTGCGTGAACTCGCTAATCTAGACTTGTTGAAAGATGTTGTCATACAACATAAGGTGATAGACGTGTATGTTGAAATAGGAAGACTAGATTAGAATTTTCCAAATGTCCCCACAATCAATTAAGACCGTGTTTTGGGAGATGGATGAAGATAGGAGAAAAGTTGCTATCGCGGCTATTCAACTCTCTGTAGACGGTTGGTGTTAGATGATATAGATAATGAACCTTCCTAGATCCGCTTATCCAACTTACACAATTGCTCGTGGACGCCAATGATATTGGTGAAGCTAGCAATTTGCCAAACATTGAGCCACTCTTTTCCACCTTAGATCGCTTTTTTGCTAGCCAACCTGTTGAAAACAAAGGAGCGTGCTTTAGTAGTTATTGATGAGGACAATGCTCGAAAGGAGCCCGATAATGTTGAGGTTAACTGCTTAGAGTGATTCGTGGGAAGGACTTTGACAACGGTGGAACAACACTAGTTGATGTCAATAACACCTTTGAGGAGCCCGAAAATTTTGAGGTTAACTGCTTCAATTGACACAGAGAAGCAATTACACAAACCAGTGCACCTTTGGTTGATGTGAATAATGTGTTCGAGGAGCCCGATGTGGATGTAACTCGCTTCAACCGACTCAGATAACATGGAAGAGGATCCGTTGTTGATCTTAGTCTCATTACAAGCGAGTGACACTAGTGAATTTGGCAATGCAATTGAACCAAATCAAGATAACACTTGTCAAGAGAATGATGCACACTTGGTATGCTACAAGTAGGTCGAGTAATGATTTAGGTGAAGAAGGAACAACATGTAATATAAGTGATGATGTGCGGTTGGTAAATGATTTACCCGTGATGGTTGATGAAGTATTTTGCAATGACCATGTTAGTTTCCAACACGCACACTTTGCTAATGGCGCCTATACCACTTTTTTCTATACCGGTCGAGTTTGGTACCGCAGGGAAGTAAAAACCTAGTAAGAGAGCATTCAATAGAAACTAGAGGAGTTGTTTTTTGAAGAATGACAAAACAAGAATAAGTGGTCGTGTGGGTCAGTGTTCCGCCAGCCCAAATGAAGGTCCCGGATCGGATATTGGCCCATCTAGAAGTCCATTAAGCGTAAGGGTATAAGAGCATTGCTTTCGCCAAAAGGACCCTTCACAAATACTCGCCCATGGCTATTGTTTGTCGGCAGAATGGTGAGACAGTATCCGGTCGGTCGAACATATAATGAGCAACACACTTGTTTGCAATCAAGGAAGTCGAGCTTTGACCTTCGCTATATCTCACGTAAAATTACAAAGACAAGTTGAAACAAATCCGAGCTTCCTCGTCGGTCGGTGCATAATCAACTTACCAACCAATACGACCTTCAAGTGTCCCCGCAGAAGGTTTTAAGGGCCAAAACCTAGCAATAACAACCATCGGGGTCAATTCAAGCTACAATTTACCATGTTGAGAGATTATGTTCAAGAGTTGCGAAGACAAACCCTAATACGACAAAGGAGATGAATGTGGAACGACCTCCGGATGAGTCTCTTCCAACCGAGAATTCAAGAGAGTGTATGTTTGTTTAGGTGCATCAAGCAAGGATTTAAAGATTGTGGGAGATCGTTGTTGGGCCGGGCCGCTTCCAATTCGTGGTCCTTTCAATGGTCAACTTATGACAATTGTGGGAATTGATAGCAACAATGGTATATACCCTTTCGCTTATGCTTTTGTTGATTCGATAACATAGGATCATGGACTTGGTTTCTTCATTGTTTATCCGATGATTTAGCACTTGGGCCAATTTCAAGCATCACTTTTATTATCGACATGGATAAGGTACTCTCTTACTGCTCATGAATTTAAGTGTCACTCTTTTGAAACAGATAAAGAAAGATATTTGATTTTGTGCAGATATAAGTAGAGTTGTAGCGTTTTTGAAAGTGCGAACACGATTCAGATTAAAAGCATACATGACAAAATGAAATTGCAATGGAAAGGTAGGCCTATAAAGACCATCTCAGGAAATGTGCAATGCCTCAACTGTTGTACAGCTTCAAAGCTATGGTCGATCTCAAGAAACTTAATCAACCAAACCCATGATTGGTTAAGTAAGATACCACCGATTCATTGGTCAAGGTCACATTTTTCATGTAAGTCATCTATCGCCACTTACTTTGTATTCATAAATGCAAGATAAATGCTTATAATTAATACATGTTTATTACTTTTCATCTTTAGGAGAGCTACTCGATGTGTTACTTAATAACATGTGTCAAGTGTTTCATGAGAAAATTAAAGAGGGTTAAGCAAACCTATTATTACAAATTTAGAATACATCGTGGAATATTGTTCAAGAGGATAATGCATGTTCTTATGGTGATTGAGAAGAGTGATGGGCCACTAACACCAACCGCACAACACATGCTAGAGGCTATTAAGAAAGAGGTCATATATAATGTGTTATGGAATGGGGATCTAAGTTTCGTGTTAGTGGACCATGGGTGACCAATGTGTAGTTAATGTTGTACACAAGACTTGTACTTGCGTAAGGTGGAGATAACAGTTTACCATGTAAACATGTTGTTGCTACCAATTGAATATGGCTTTAAATGGCCAACAAGTCTGAGTCAGAGAAACATGGGCTCATCCTTGTTACTATCTTCTCACTGGGAGGCTACCTACAAACACCATGTCCAAATTTATAACTAGCAAATGAACATTGGGAAAAATCAACTATGCCAACAACAATTGTTCCACCGAACCGAAACAAACCCGCCGCAAGAGGTAGAAAAGAGTTAGGATAGCTCCCAAACCAAGAGATTGTGAAGGATGGTAAGTCGTCAAGGGCTTGGAAGAGTGTCGTGTAGTATTTGTGGCATTGCCGGACACAACCGGTAACATGCCTAGGGTATGGTGGAGCTCAACATAGTGGAACCGCCAATAAGGTAAATGTCAAAAGGTGCCTACTAAAGTCAGCAGGAAAAAAAGACATCCTAAAGGTAAAAGGTAGCAGCAGATAAAGAAGTCAAGGTACAGTGTTGTTGTAGAAAGCCGTTAGTGCGCTTCAAGGAAGTGGTGTTCAATCTACAAATCAAGAGCCAAGAATCAAGATCCCATCATACATGATGCATCCTCGCCACAATCCCACCGATTTTCAGATTCAACAAGTGATGTTCAAGCAGCTTCTTCAACCCAACCGCTACACGAAGAATGACTAGAAGCAGTCGACCGAAAGAATGATGGCCTCACCATAGGTCAAATCATATGCTAATTATCTAGACAATGTTTCATCTAGTTTACTAGTTTATTTTGTATGGACAAGTTATGTAATCTAAAAACATATCGTGTGTAATCAGTAGCTCTCATGCTTTGAAAAGTATGCAATTTTATGCACCGAATTATATCCATTTGCATTAACTATGGAACCATGTCATTATTGTGTATTTTTGAGATTGACTAAGCTTGATGTGTGAATAGTTTGCGCAAAAGTAACCAAAGCTAAAATAGAACATCATAAGAATGTTGACATTTAAAAGTCAACCCTAAACAAATTGCTAACCATCCGCATACCCATAAGGCATACAAAATCGAAACAAACAAAACTCAATATTTCATAACAAGGTTACTACAATTCAAGATACGTAACATTAACCAACTAGCCTCATTACATAAAAGGTTAAAAGTTATCCCAATGCATAAACAATGAAGAACAACATCCAACTTAGCACCGTGTAAATCTTCCACTTCCACACATCACCTCGAAAGCAACTACTAATCTTGCCTCAAGCTCATTTCTCCCTCAAAAGTCCCGGTATGATCATTCTTGAACGAGCACGATTTCGTGATCATACCATCTTATCCACCGACAAGAAGACCCCTATTGATGATTATGAGAAATCATTAAACAACCACCATTGTTAGAAACTTACACAAGAAATATTAAGACGCACTTACTTGAACAGACAAGCAAAGAATCGACGCCTGGTCAAGGCAGAGGTCCACGGCGCGAATAATAGCTTGCTTACCACACCAAAGAACGCACCATCTTGAAACAATTATCGCTTTGAAGAAGACGGGTTTTGAAGGATAGTTTAGGGATGGGTGATAAATGTAGACCAAACCTTTTTACACATATACCACCAGCACATACATACACCGCACAACGGTTTTATTTAGTCCGCTACAACTTAAAGACGGTTTTGCCCATCAAGAACATAACGTTGACAACGGCAGATTGGTCAAGGGACTAATCAAAAAATTAATTAAAATCATAAAGCATTTAATGGCTACCGTGGACCCGTGGCGATGAAAAGTGAGTTTATATAACACTAAAAAATTTACTCATACACCTAGGTTCGTAATTTAGATTCCCATCGAGATCCTCCGATACAAGTTTAGGGACCAACGGATCTATTCATCATTTTAGTCTCAAACAATTGAATCTTGAGTCGGTCGACTTATCGATCCTCCCTCTTACTGTGGCCAACCTTAATCCAAGTAATTGTCATGTCAAAAATACTCTTCAAATATAAAGGTGTACGAATTAAAGTAATAAAGGGTACCAAAATCATATTTAACTGAACTAGCTAAACACTTGAACTTGTATCTTTACTAAAAAAAGGGAATACAAAAACACATGAGCCATGTTTTGAAACAAAACCCATTAACATCGTGGGCATTGTGTCGCACATCACCCATAAATAACTGTTTGGTTGTAAGACAAACCTTTGAGAACAAAAAAACATCAAACTAGATTTCAAACTAGTTGCAATAACACCCCTTATTTAATAGGCAGTGTTATTCTGTTTGACTTTGGATTTAAGGAATTTTTGACAACTACAAGGAGGTTTGGTTTAAACCCTTGATTTATTCAACACGGATTTATTCCTGCCTGGGTTTATTCGTCAAAAACTGTTACTCTATTAATAAAACCAAGATTATATAAAAAGATTTGTGTTCTTGATGCGACTACTAGATTAATGGATTCATCTGTTTCACCCCCTCTTCTAAGTCAACAGGTAATTGTTACTTTTGTGTTTTTAATAAATTTTCTACGTTTTTTTTTAAGATGTTAATCAATGGTGTGTTTGGGTGATTAATTATGATTTATAGGTTTAAGTTGTGTTTGCTATTGCTTGTAGAACTGTTAAGGATTTTCAGCAGGTAGTATTTGGTTTTGCTTATGCTGTATTGAAACATTATAATCAAATAATCAGTTTTTTGAGTGTTTGGCAATAGTTAAGGACTTCAAATGTAAAAGACTCCGAATCAAATAATCAGTTTTAGTACCCGTGAAACTGGTTTTTCAAAGTGATCATGATTAGTTTAACTCTATCCAAACTCAGAACTGATTATCTGCCGTATAAAATGCTATGATAGGATGAGTGACTTCAGCAAGCAATCGTAAACACCTTGTTAATAACTGCAAAACCGAGTTGTATTGTACTGTTGTTCTTTTATTTGCTTTGTCTACTTTTACTTTACTTCAATGATGTTTGATCTTTATGGTTAGTTGTTGGGTTTATTATTCATGCAACTCTTACCCCAAAACGAACTTACTGATGGCAAAACCACGCCAATGTAAAATCCAACACTATAGAAAGAAGCAAAACACAAAATGTGGTTCTTGCTGTATTTCATTTTTCGCTTCCAATCTTCTGTTTTAATGAAATTCCATCTAAACAATTGCTACTTGTAACTTCCGTTTTGTTTAGGAGGATCATTTTGTAGCATCCATAACTGAGGAACACGAGACAACGTGCTGGGGGTGTGGACTTCGGCTTATTATTGCACCTTATGCACCAGTTTTCAAATGTGGTTGGTGTGGAGCCATTACTAATCACAATGCACGTAAATCCGATGGTAAATACTCTTGGTTGAGACGTCTTCGAGACCGGTGTTTTGTCACTATTCTCCTGCTTTTTATGCTTTTCATTATAGGTATAACTTCAAATCCATACTCATTTTCCTTACATCATATAAGCCTAAGACATATATGTTCATATGTGTTCAAATGAACTTACAGGTAGCGGTGTTTGGGCTATTTACCCTGTTGTATTTTCAGTGAGTAATTTTTGTGGTATATTCCATATGACTGTGACGGCTATTTTGTCAATAAGCACAATATCAACATATGTCCTTGCTTCATTTCGGTCTCCTGGAGTACCGCCACTTATATCGTGGGGCACCTACCCGGCAGTGGGAAGAGGTGGTCTTGCGGATTATAACTTTTGTCACATATGTTCAAAGCCAAAGTCACCAAACACTCATCATTGCCGGTCATGTGGAATGTGTGTATTGGACATGGATCATCATTGCCCATTTGTAAGCTTTATCATCTACTTCTTGTGTAACTATTAATTTGAGGATAAAAAGAACACAATGGATACAGGAGGTTATACCAAGTTATCAAATCCAAATTATTTTTTAAGTGAATAGCAGTTTTAATAAGCGTACATCCCGAAAAGGAGGTACTCTAGTTGGCAAGTACAAGTTAAAACAGAGAGAACATTTTAAGTTTTTCCATTCCGATATTTTGAAAGTATGATGATTTGGTAAGACATCTAGTCTGCGGTAATCAGCAACTTCGAAGCCTATACCAATTCAAAAAACATATGTGCCAACTTTGAATCTTCAGAACTTTAGTTGTTTACTCTTTGTATGGATGTGGCAGAAAAACTTCTGTCGGAGCTATTTATTTAAAGCTCCATATGGGTTATGTTTTATCTCTAACGGGTTCAAGAGGGTAAAGTTTGAAAAATAAAGAGCTTAAAGGTTAACGAGTCAGATGTATCGAACGGGTCGAACATGTTGAAAGTTGCCCGTAGTGATAGTTTGTTTCTTTTTTCTTTCAAGAAGTAGATTCTTATCGACATCATATAAATATATAATTTCGTGATCATAATAATTGTTTATAAAACAGCTGATAATTTTGGAAGAAAAAAGTAGATTTTGTTTCAATCTATACCAAAAAGTAATGATATTGAGTCGTTACAGCCAACTGCCCATTTTGCCACCGCATATTAGAACCACTTACTGAAACTTACTTGTACGTATGCAGATTGGTAATTGTGTTGGTGCAGGAAATCACGGAGCTTTATCCTCTTCTTATCTCAGCAGTCACCAGTACTTTCTATGTCTCGGTCATATCTGCATACTGTATTATACGATATCTGGCCACCATTACGCAACATTCCTTCAGTTGTGTTGACTAGATCAACGGTTTTCGCTGTCATCAAAGAAAGCACTCTCCCTTTTCTCATATCTGTAGAGTCTCTACCCGTCAGAGGGTTTGTACTAATTTACCTATTCTTTGCAAGTATTTCCGTGAAAATCGGTTTAGCTGTTCTTTTATGGCAACAACTCTGCTACATATACGAAGGGAAGACGTATCTAAGTCTCTTAAGTTCGAATCCAGATGAAGTTGAGGAAAAAGACTGCCAAAATATTGTTAGGTTTTTCGGTTGCCCTTACCCTGCAACGAGATATGTGCTTACATTTTGGAATTCCAAGAAGAAACACGAGAAGTGAATACAGAGTGTAACATTTGTTTTTCATTTTCACTGAAAAGTGAATGTATACTAGAAATTAGCAACTGTATGATTCATTAATAGTGTTTTATATACATCATTTTTTTTTCAAGTGTAGGCACAGTTAGATTTCTTGTTTTCAACTCATGCCTGTACTGATATGATTGTGGTCAGGTTAACCTCGAAAGGAAAATGCTAACCTAATAACCCAAAGATGTGGGACTCTTCTGGGTGACTGGGTAAACTTAAGTTTGTGGATAACTTATATATGTGTAAAGCAAAATGGTTTTGTATTTGTATTGATTCTATAGTTGTAGTAAATCATCTCTGCTTATCGAATGTGTTTAACTAAACTGAACTTCGACCAGGTAGTTTACAAACATCCATTTGATCCATTTTCCTCCTAATATTCTCAGAATCTGCAAAATCGCCAGCCCCTGAGAAGATGTTTGACAACAGCACATAATCACCCGAGTAACGTCTCTCCAATTCAAATATCCTGCTTGTGATTCTCTTCCCCATCTCCACATTATTATGGTAACTGCATGCACCAAGAAGCGTCCTCCAAATAACAACATTAGCCATATCTTTCGGTACTTCCAAAGCCATTTTCTCAGCTTCTTCAAGCCTCCCTGCTCTCGCCAACATGTCAACCAAGCACCCGTAATGCTTTATATCAGGCGCAATACCCGACTCATTAACCATTTTCCTGTAAAAAACTAACCCTTCTTCAACTAATCCTCCATGACTACAAGCACTTAAAATACTCAAATAAGTAACCCTATTCGGCCTCATACCAACTTCCTCCATTCTCCTAAAACAATCCACAGCTTCCATCGCCATTCCATGCATCGCAAACACAGAAATAATCGACGTCCACGACACCAAATTCCTCACATCACTCCCTATAAACTCAAAAACCCGCAAAGCACTTT
The DNA here is from genome assembly GCA_022545495.1 of Chrysanthemum lavandulifolium. NCBI lineage: Eukaryota > Viridiplantae > Streptophyta > Magnoliopsida > Asterales > Asteraceae > Chrysanthemum > Chrysanthemum lavandulifolium. Next base: position 68,482,413 of record CM040246.1, read on the forward strand.
CCACACTCCCACACCTCGAATACACATCAATAAGCGCATTCACAACCCTTATATCCCTCACAAAAAACCCATTCTTCTCCCCATACCCATGCACACACTCGCACATCTCCAACCCGCCAACATTCCAAATCGCAGGAAAAACCGCCAAAACAGTAATCTCGCTCGCTTTCACCCCATCACACCCACCCACCACACTTTTAAACAACGCCACCGCCTCCTTATACCTCCCTTTTCGCGTATACCCGTCAATCATCCCACTCCACGTCACAACATTCCTCACCACCATAACATCAAAAAACCCCCTCGCCACCTCAACTTCACCCATTTTCGCCAACCCAGTTACCAAAACATTCCATGTCACCAAATTCCTCTCAGGCATTTCATCAAACACCTTACGACACTCATCGAAAAACCCGCAAAAAACATACATATTAACCAGTGCAGTTTGAACGTGAACATGGGTTTGGAAGCCTGTTTTGAAAATGGTGGAATGCAGCTGTTGGCCTGTTATGGGTAGGTGTGAATTGGTGCATGATTTGATTAAGTAGGCGTAAGTGAAGGAGTTGGAGAATAAGGGGGTGTTTGGGTGAAGGTGGTGTTTGTATAACAGGATAGAGTGGTGTGGGGTGTTGGTGAGTGTGTAGTGACGGAGTATAGTGGTCACTAGGGTGGTTGGTGGTGGTTGTGTGGTGGTGGTTATTAGGTGGGCATGGAGTTGTTGGATGGTACGGTGGTTAAAGTGGTGGTTGTGGAGTAGTGATAGTAACTGGTCTTTCCTCATTGGTTTGGTAATTAACTAAGATATTTCAGTTACACTTATGTATCCGATCAGTGACGGAACCAGGTGGGCCTCGGGGTCTCGGGAAACCCATGAATTTTGTGTAATAAAAACCCTGATTTTTTATAAACGCGCCCGGTTTCAAATAATTGTATTAGTGGTTTTGTTTGATTTTTCCTAAATGCATCTTATGACTTTTGTTATGGCATCCGATGACTTATATAACCGATGAGTATCTTGCTTAGCGGTATCCGGATGAAACAACTAAAAGATTCTCACGAGCGACAAATGTGTGATAGATGTTGGGTGTGTTTGGGGCGTACCATATTATTGTATTCTGACGTTTGAAATATGAAAGCTTGTTTGGGGCATCATTTATATTTTGTATAACGCGGGATATTGTTGGATGATACTTAAGAAGCATTACGGTTTTCGATACTATTTGGTGCTACACAACTAATTTTGTGTTGTCTAATTTTATTATAAAAAATAGTTGAATACTCTACACTTATTCTTTCAGAGTATGATTAATTGTGGATTTTTATTTTATTTTATTTATTTATATTTTTTATAGAGATCATAATTTTGCTACATTATAGGTGTTACAAATATTTTAAAAGTAATCCATATATATAAGTGCATATATATAAGTGTGTATAATTACAACAAAACTACACTTATAGGTGTCATAAATATTTTCACAATTTTACTTATAAACATTTTTGCAATTTCGCTTACTTAGGTGTAGACATTAAAAAATATTTTCACACTTTTAACCATGTACATTTAAATAATATTTCCACACTTGTTGAAAAATTTGTCACACCCATTATTACCATAAACGAGCAAGTGTGCACTTTATAATTTTATACATTTTAACTAGAGAAAGATAGTATTAAAATCTTTTTGAAGTCTCATTTCATCGCTTTTTAACTCAATGTTTAAATGGTTACATGCATGATTGATTTCATTCATTCCAAAAATCGTCACGTGTCCAAACGAAAGTACACTTTTGTACTTTTTTTTATTATTTGTACTTTTGTACTTTCATTCGGACACGCCATTAATTTCAAAGGAAATCATGAAATGAAATATTAGCATTTAATTATTTTTGACATCGAGTTAAAAGTGACCACAAAAAGCGACTTCAAAAAGATTTTAAATTTATTTTCACTTTCTTTCTTTAACTATGGACATTCTACTTTAAAATGTGAAGAATTTAACTAATTTTTTGTAGTATGTTTATGAAGATGTTTACTTGTGTTGTGTTGTTTCTTTAAGAAAACCAATTTTGAAAAATGAAGTTAAAGAATAAGACAATCTATAGAGCATTCATTAATAAACTAAGATTGTGATCCACAAGAAAGCGGTTGGCTCTGGAGGCGAATCATGTTAATGATTTTCTAATTTTATATTTTTTGCCGAATATTGTTTAATAATTTCTAGAAATGAAAGATGATAGTTTCTAAAAATTGTGTGTTTGTGTTGTGAGAATGAAGAATTAATATGCCATATTATTATATATGCAAATTCAAAAAGTTATTAATTTTAACTATAAACAATATTAAATGCATTATATTAGTTATATTGTATTATTGTAACATGCATTCAATTTAATGTCATTATTTAATGTTCAATTAGTGTGTTTTTAAAGTTTTAATTTCAAAAATTACTAATAATAGCAAGTGCGTAAGCTTAAAATTTTTAAGACTTCTAAAAATAAAAGTTTTAAATGCTTTATATATAGTAAAGATAAAGATAAGTTGTGGCTAACTAGCGTTTTTTTAACCACATACGATATCTTGCTAATATTGTCAAATCATGTGCTAATTCACCCTACCCATAACCTCTTATTAGTGAAAAAATGTATCATTCTATATTCTATATATATACTAAAAGGCGCATTATGTTTTTTGAAGAAACCAACATTAAACGAAGTTCACAACTCTAAAAAACAATTCCCCGGCGCTTAAATATCGTCAGAAAGTAAGTTCTCAGAAGATTAATTGCTATCTATAGCAATTTGGCAAAAATAGTCCTTAAGGTTTAAGTGACGTTGCAAAGTAAGTCCCGTAGAATTAATTGCTATCTATAGCAACTTGGCAAAATTAGTCCCTAAGGTTTAAGTGTCGTTAAAGTAAGTCCTTTGAGCTCATTCCATTGCGTCGCTACGGCTTTCTACATCAGATATACTAAAGAGGGAGAACAAATCACCCAAAGTAGTAGCATTAAATGCTATCTTTGTCAAAATGGCAAAATATATTTCCTGAGGTTTAAGTGGCGTTCAGAAAGTAAGTCCTTTAGATTAATCGCTATCATATGAACTTGACAAAAATAGTCTCAAGGTTTAAGTGTCGTTCAGACGTAAGTCTCAGAAGATTAATTCTTTATCTATAGCAATTGGGAGAACAAATCACCCAAAGTAGTAGCATTAAATGCTATCTTTGTCAAAATGGCAAAATAGCCCCGAGGTTTAAGTGGCGTTGCAAAGTAAGTCCTTTAGATTAATTGCTATCTATAGCAACTTGGCAAAAATAGTCTCTAAGGTTTAAGTGTCAGAACGTAAGTCTCAGAAGATTAATTGCTATCTATAGCAATTTGGCAAAAATAGTCCCTAAGGTTTAAGTGTCGTTACAAAGTAAGTCTTTAACCAAATAAATAGACAAAACAAATTTTCCGGTCATTCATCGCTCATTCACGCTCACAAAAGTAATCCATTGCATCACGGCTTTCCCACTCAGATATATTAAACATGGGAGGAAAGTTCTCGCTACAAGAACTTCCTCCCCATTAATCGCTAAGTTTACCAAAAGGCAAAATGGTCCTCACCATTAATTGTTATGTTTACCAAAATGGCAAAATAGTCCCTCAAGTTTAGTTATCATGCAAACTAAGTCCTTTGTAAAATTCACGTCTACAAAAGTAATCCCGCTGCATCGCGCGGGTTTCCCCCACTCGTTATTAACAAAGGGTAATTACTAGTCATACACACTTAATTTCATAAACACAACCAAAATACGAACTCTAGTTCTAAACAGAATGCTACATAACCACGACCATACATAGATTATTTACTAGGTCATAGACTAAACTGATATCTACCCACAACCATTATTAGAAGGCAGTTTGGTTCTTATTTAGCAACAAGTCAAGAACAACTCTTCAAACTTCTCCTCGGATGAGAACGAAAACCAACTTAAATAAAAGCAGCACTGAAATCATCTAGGCTTTTCCAGGAGGGCACCTGCACACCACAAATATATATGTATGATTATAAAGTATCATGACTGTTATTATTATTAACTATGTGTAGCAAGCGGTATAGCATCATAATCTTATATTAACGAATAATAGATGTCCTCATAATCTCTCGTTCCATACTAAATAGCAGCTTATAACAACAATACAAGAGACATTTACCTTGGTGATCTTAGGGTCCAAGTGCCTCTCAATTTTTTTCATAGCCATATACTCCCTAACGCCGCTCAGCAAATAGAATACAGCTCCTGTTGCGTTATACAGAGAATTTCTCAGATATGAATGGTGGTCGTTTCTTTTTAATCTCGGATAGCCTAGCTTCTTTTGCTACAGCTTAATAAGTATGAGGAATATATGAATAGATAAATACGTAACAGCCATTACAAATATATTACCTTTTGAGGGGAATCGCCGCAAGTATACTTCAATGTCAGACTCCTCTAGAGAACCACTCTTTACTGGTAGATCAAAATTGATTACCAAACTAGCCTAATGTATAAAGATTGTTACAGAACATAATTAGAGTGAGACAAAACTCAAAACACTAATTTAAGGTAGAGTTCGGTTAAGATTAGGAATAACCATGGGTTTAAGTTTGTATAACATAACGCAGACATAATAAGAACCATATAAGGAATCCATTCAATAAAAAAAAAAAAAAAAAAAAAAAAAAAAAAAAAAGTGGGTGCAAACAAACCTTAGATGGAATAATCCCTTCTCTAAGATAATTGATATCCGTTGTTATTAGAATCTGAACACTATCGTGTTGTATCACCTCTTTCTTGTTTCGTAAAATCACCATGAATCAATGACACTTGCAGGTAGTCATACTTGCTGAAGATTGAATCAAACTCGTTGTTGATTGAGTAATACAACATTTTCGCGAGTTCAAATGTGGGGACAAATATAACCACCTGTTTATCCATCTTCCCGAATTCTAGTATTATTTTCTTAGTGACCTCAATCTTGGATTTCTCATCAGGTAAATTCACTTTAAACCGCGTGACACGATCCAAAGAAACAGATTCCATCTTCACAAACAATCGCGTGAACTGTACCTAAATGAAGATTACTTACTTGTATTGGTTTACTAGTACTAGCTTATACTACGTAATTGTTGAACAATATTATTATTATTTTGTCATAATATATAGAGGTTAAAAAACCCGGGCTTGGGCTTAATAATAATGTGAACACTGAAACCAAAGGAAAAAAAAAGAATTTTCCTTTTTTGAAAAACAGCTTAACCTTCGAATTGAATATCTTTGTTTCATGCATGAATATGTGATGTTGATCATATTTATATAGATTTAATTAACCGTATCCTTATAATGTTGGTATTCTAGTTGGATATAGATTGAAAAAGAATAACCATCATAGCTAATTGGTGTCATGCATGGTATGATGGTATAAATTGCTTGTGATGTACGTTATACGTTTAAGTTTACTCATTTTTTAATAGTTAATCATATACATACATTAAGAGCAAAAGGTACTGTCGTGTCATAGGGTGACGTCGACGCACCGCCTAAAACACCATCGCGCACCATACACGGCCTCGCTACCGTAAGACTTCGCGCCATCACCACCAAGCCACGCCATAGCTTTTTTTTTTTTTTTTTCAAAATTTAGCCGTTGGTAACCGGCTATACTACGAGTTAGACCGCAAGATGTTCTCGAGCGAGAGTCAAATGCGAGAGTTGATTTGCTCATGTCTCAAAAGTTAGCCGAGGACTTGCTAGTTAACCTTATGTATTTTTAATTTTAATGTCTTTTTTGTATTTTTTTAAATTTTTATGTAATGTGTTTTATTTTAAATTAATGAAATTTATTTTAGTTAAAATTTTGTATGTTTTATTTATATATAAAAAAAATTGTCCTATGGCACCACATTTTCTGGTGCCAACCAGAACGCCGTAACGCGATACCATAGAATTTCCTGCACATAGAGGTTTTCACGACGCAAGAAGACTTTTGGCTATGAAACCAACTCAATGGCACGACGGTACCGTTGCTCTAAGATGTGGAATTACAGCTTACAAACGTTTAACTTGAAATTACTAAAAACAATTACGTATATCATCTGAAGAATAGGTACAAAACAAATGGTGGAGTTAAAGACAAGCACAACCAAAACTCTTACCAGAGTACATCTATTTTGGGATACTAGTTGGATATCTGCACATCGATCGATTTATAAATATAGTTATATAATAAATATAGTAAATGAATTGCTAACCCAACTCTCCTCGCAATTCCCTACCCGCTAGTGAATTCATTTCACAACACCCAAATGATATGTATAGTTGATGTGTTTGTTTGGGTTTCCGTATCTTCTCGTGACATCATTATTCCCGTGATATAAAAAGACCTTCACAATCTCTTTCCGTCAAACGCTTCCAAAAGTAAATGATTTTGATAAATAAAGTTTGTATTGATTTGAAATAAAGGTTAAAGTTATAAAATTTGAATCAAAATAAAATAAACCTACTAAAAATGTTAAAACTAAAATTTATAAAATATATCAAAATGTATGTTGAATTAAAGAAGATAAAATTTTAAAATATATAGTGAAATTAGATCATAAAAAATTAACGAATTAAAGATATTTAAATTTAAAAATAAAGGACATTAATTAGTTAAGAGTGCGTCACCCATTATCGGAGCCTTATTTTAGTTTGTTAAATTCATCCTTTTTATTATTTTTAGTTAGAGGTGACACATATCACTCAATAATTGGGCTCTTTATCTTAATTTCATGGTTCACCGACTTAAACGCTTTATATATCTATACTACTTTATAACGATTTGTGCCTTCTAAAACTGAAGGGCTTAAAAATTCGTGACTTTTTACTGCTTATTATGGAAAGAATTAAAAATAAGATAAGGAGCCTAATCATCGGTGACACGTATCACTTTTCACTAAAAATTAACAAAAAGGAAGAAGTTTCAACAAACTAAAATAAATACCCAATAATGGGGTGACATACGCCATTTCCTAACTAATTAATCACCTTTATTTTAAATTTAAATATCTTTAATCCGCTTAATTTTTTACGATCTAATTTCACCATATTTTTAAAATTTCATTCTTTAATTCAACATCCATTTGATATATTTTACGAGTTTTCTTTAGAGTGGGAAGAAGTTGGAGTTGAAAGAGAACTTACTTGAATTAGACGTAAAACGAAAAACATTTGTTCGCTGAAAATATCATTGACCACCACGCATTGCATGCATGCTTCTAAGAAGTAGTATAAATAATGTTCCAACGGTGTCTAAACATCATTTTGAATACAGTAAAGATGCAAATGAGATTTAACTCTGAAATTAAAGCTCGCTTCTGATCTTTTTGGTAGAAAATGCACAAGTTCTTCTGAAAGATATGGTGACATAGGTAAAACAGATTAGATTTATACAAACAACCAACTTTAAGCAAACGAAAGAAGCAAGTCCACGAAAAATTACATTTAACCGAGCTTTATATTTATATGGAGACGAACGGGCCATGTCTGTTCCGAGGGTTTAATTGAGTGTGAAGGGGATGAACAGGCCTTTTTTGCAAACATGGGAAATCTTGAAGGGCCTCTCGGGACTTGGCGAAAAGAGATACACCACAAATTGCATTACTACATAAAAGCCTGGAGATAAGGTGACTTAATGCACCAAGAGATGGGATACTGTGTTCCAGGAACCTTAACATCCCCTCTACCTGCTGCAAAATCAACACAATTCAAATCACTCAAATTCTCCAGATACACTCTTTCTGCTTCCATCGAACGAAACCATATCCCACTGGTAATTTATGGGCATTGATATGTTTGAACCATATGATATTATGATATGATTAAATAATAATAACGAAAAGTATGGAGTAACTAATCTGCTGTTCTATTCAGATAGGGAAAAAGGTGAATAAGGTAGCCAGAAGGCTTGTACGAATATCGACAGCAGAAGGGAAATGGCAGGGAAACTGGAACGCGGATTATAACTTCACACTTCGAGACCTACAATTGGATGATTTAGTTGAAGCTGGTGATCCAAAAAATGCACGAGTCTTGGTGTCTCTCACTATTCATAGGGTATCTCATTTCTCTCTGGTGTGCTTAGTGACAATGATATAGGTGGCAACATGGGCGGGTCGATTGGGTTTAGCAACGTGTCAAAACGCGGAACTTCTTCGTACATGTCCAATTGGTTGAATAAAACGATAGAGGTGGCAATATTGTGAAAGTATCACACAGTGTACACGTACGATAGCAAAAAGCATATTGTTATCAGCCAACTTATTTGAATAAAATGTACACTGTGTAATACCTTCAACCCCCTCGACCCATTTCCTTTAGCTATTTTTTTTTAATCGTTTAACCCGTCAGAGATGAAACATATCCCGACTCATTCATACCTAAATGGCTCAAAGTGCCGCAGCTAAAAATGATATGGGAATGTATTGTAAGATAAATGTGTGTGTTTACCAGCATGCAGGCTTTGGGCTTTCAGTCGATGGGACAGTTGACACATCATTCACCAGAAAGTGTAGCAACTGCTCTTTGCCTTACTGCAGAAAGGTAATCTTGTTTGTGGACTGTTATGGTCAATTAGATGAGTATGTTATTGTTCACAAGAGATGTGTTATTAAGTTGTATGTCAAGTGCTTATTGATTTTATTTGTTGCCAGATTACTTCCAACTTCAATGTATGGGTTCTCTCGACTACCAGCACTGGTGACTCAAATCAGCTACCTGAGATTGGCGGCGACGATCCATCAGTAACTCTCTATGCATACATATACACTTTATAGATACACATATATGTATACATAAGTCTATGTATGTGCATGCACCTGTGTGTAATCTAATATATATAGATAGATGCTGCAGAGTATGTAGACATATCTCTTTCATATATATGTTCATATGCATGTGTATAAAAGAATACGCATACATATGCGAGTGTGTGTGTGTGTGTGCGTGCATGAAAGCAACAACAAGAGGGCTGAGCATCTTGATATTTTGCAGGTAATCTATGTGAAACCTGGATGTGAAGCAGATCTTGACTCGCTAATACAGGACACAATTCGACTCAACACTTCAGTGAATGTAAGATTGACAGGCACTCATATATACTGCTCAATTTGTCCCAAAAATTATAATCAACGTTTGAACTTTAGTGTCAATTGTCAAATGTCTTCCTTCTGAAATTTATAACTAACAATGATATTTTGGTTTACAGGAACCCTAAGAAGTAAGAACTGTGTTTTGGCATTTAAGTAGTACTGTATAACATAAACATATTCCATAAAAATCTAATTACATCTATTTGTAACACAACCGTTGTTATGTGTTTACAGGAAACCTGTTCAGATTTTTGTGAGAAATCAGAACTCGGGATTAAGCGTAAGTATAAGCAGTGAACTTGTGAATACGTAATAGCTTCAGCATACACCAAAAAAGATGTAACGGGTGTTAAATACATTACATTTATAGATCAGTCCTCTTATCTGAAGGTCTTTTTTTTTTCATTGCAGAAATAAGCAAGGCAAATACTCCAAGTGTAGATAAGAGGTGGTCCAAGTTACTAGAGCTAAAGAACTTGTATCGATAAACTTTATACGGTTAGTTATTCACTATGGTCATGAATCTTATATTCAAATGGAAAATATGTGACACTAATCATACCAACATGAATAGATAACTTTATCTAACCTTTCAGTTCCGCAGAAGATCAATGTGAGCCAATAAAACTGAGTCGAGCATCGCCTATACTTTACAAAAACAGAAGAACGTATACTTTCTTTAGCACTAGGGGTGAACAGCTGGCACCCAATTTCAGGCTGCAATGTTGTCATCTGTATATATCTTTTGGGTTAGCACATTTCAATTTTGCTTAATGTATCTCTAATCTGTATGACATACACAAAATACCCCACAAATAATAACTACCTGGATATTTTCTAGTCTACCCTGTGTTATCTCCAATTGCGCACTTTGAGAGACAATTTGCTAGCCTAACTTGGGTTATCTTAAAATATGCACTTTGAGAGACTAGCATGAATAAAGCCTATAGTGCAAGGAATTACCAAATGATTAACTATACAAGACCACTAAATATAAATTTCCAACAACCATTTGACAGAGTTAAAAGTGAAGAGCGGATATAAAGGTGACAAGCAAAATTTAACAATTTAAACAAGGCATCTATTTGTGATTAATCAAAAATCATGAATACAAAACAGCATCTATGAGTTATAACCATCTCAGAAGGTCAAAATTTTGATGGCAATAACGTTATCCTGTACAGCTATACGAATGTTACAAGTTGTAAGTTGAAAAATGAAAAGGTTGCACAGACTTAACTTAGTCTGAGAATAAAGCCAAGTGACATCATGTCATTGGCCAATCAAGCTGTTGCACAGTTCCATTAACTATATTCCATGATCCATCAGCAATCTCATCGAACAGTTGATTCCAACCCCATGCCGAGTACCCATTAAAACCAGTAATCAGTCATGGACCGATTACGTAACTTTAATTTTTGTATTAAATCAATTGTGGCCAATTGATCAAGGAAGTATATGTCTGGTAGAATTTCAGGGTGTTCATTCTTGTAAGATTGTCGAGTTAAAGAAACAAGAGGCAGTCCATGTGTCATGACAGGACCACCAAAAGATAAAGGTGCATCCTTCAAAGATTCTAACCCCTCTTCAAGTCCTGTGATGTAATCCCAACTGATAAGCTTGTTGAAAATCAGACCTTGAAATTCAGTACTATGATTTACTTTCACTACGAGAATTTTAGAACTGGCAAATGGATTTACACCGAACAGTTTTTCTGTTGCAACGAGTATGGAACCTGGTCGTATTTCATGTCGAGGTTCACTGGAGTCATACGGTATATGAAGTTCAGTCTTGTCTTTACTTCCTAATGTGTGTGTTTGGGTTCTGGCTTTTAGTAGAATCTCATTATTTTCCTTCGAGAGTGGAACATCTGAATGTATTACAGGTTCTGATGCATTTTTGTACGATTTGTCATCAGCACCGTGTTCAGCTTCACTCCATAATTTACCTATGACATAGTCAATAAAAACCTAAATGAAACATGTATTGTAGAAACCTATAATCAATATAGAAAATGAGCAATACCATACCAGAATAATATATATGGAAAATATTTTTCAGTTGTTTAGTTATAAGGCATTAAATTAGTCTTACAGCAAATGATTTAGTTAGACTCTTGGCTCTTCAGAAAAGATTTGCCAAATATCATTTTCTGCGAAAACACGCAAAAAAGAAAGAAAAAACAAACAGTAAACAAAAGCATTGCCAATTAGAGACATTAGCTTTGTATTAATACATTATGTTATAACTTATAATGAAGCTGCAATCACAGAACAAAACTAGGTACATACGGAGATTTGTATACGCTACGACTAAGTAGTCAGATGATTGTATTGTAAACATTTGTTTCCTTTTATAACAACAATACGATTAGTATACATAGATGGCCTTGTTGTATCTTTCAGTGTAAATTACTAAATTTACAACTAGAGCCTACTGAACTCTGAGCATCTATGATAGAACCTAATGGAAAAACTGAAAATCCTGACTAATGGCCATCATATCAACAAGTGACAACAAATGAAGTTACATTAGCTATGTCAAAGGATTTTAGGTTTGAACAAGCACAAAATAAAAGTCTGACCAGAAATTACCTCGCTTTGTAAAGCCAATGAGAATCGCCACCTTGATCAGCAATAAATTTGATGATATTGGATACTGACATTTCCCCATCATAAGAGATTGATTCCTTCCTTTCAGCTGGATATAACAGCAGAGATGGGTAAAGATCCCTCTGCATATTCAAAGAAACTTAAACTATTATCAATGCACTCTAATAATAGGCTATTGTTTAACAGATTGAACTAGATGAGGCGAACAAAAACTGATGCCATAAGAGCTTGTTGTAGGCCTATTTGGTTGGACTAACGGTTGTATCACTAAGGGAAAACGTGTGTTAATCAAGATCCAACAAAGAAGAAGTACAAAGCAAGGAAACATCCGAAAATGTGAAATGGAATCTAAGTGAACCAAGGTAAACATTTAATGAGATGCTATATAATAATTGCAAATGCCTACTTTATAGAAAATGGAATACACAAACATGAAGGTCGGATACTCGGATTGAGCATACAAATATTTACAATAAAATAAAACTAAGGGATGAACAAGTACCTTAGTTGACGACTTTAGTAGCAAACTACAGTCATTTTCTGTGCAATCCATCATATAGATCATTGGGAACTTCAATATAGTATTATTTATGCCATCTGCAACATACCAAACTTTGCTTAAAAAAAATATAGTAAAGAAGTTTAAGAACAAATAAATGGAAGGGAGTAAAAGTAGATGGCGGCAAGCAGGCAACTTTACTAAATAAAAATGCAAACACCATCTACCAGTTGATAAGGACTTACCATTCCTTGATAAGTATTCCTCGTTCCTATATTGACTTCTCACAATATTGTCATAACCCTTAAATGCCCGGTATATTTCACGAACCACGAGTTCCGTTCTCAGACAAAACCCACACCAACTACTCGTAAAAAGCACCAATACATCCTTCGTCCAGGCATTGTCAGCACTAAAAGAACAAGAGTGGTTACCAACAACCAACTCCCTAAATGTAGGACCACTAATACGTGGTATAGAATCCACCTCATGAAAATCTTGATTAACAAATGGCGGGCATGGGCTCTCTTTGGAGTCAGGAACAACAGACTTGGACCTTACATATGGTACAAGACTTCCATTGAGAAACATGTGAAGAAATCCAGATAGGGAAGAATTACTAAAATCAGCCTCTTCAGGATACACATAATGTTGATGTGAAATGGGATCAATAATAACCAATGACGGAATCTTTAAAGCACCGGTTAGAGTTTCTAGTAACCAAATTGTCCATCAACAAAGAAAACTGAGCACTTGTATTAACAGATATCTTTTCATCATCACCCACATCTGACACTTGATCTTTTTTAGAATCAGTACTACTACCCATAAGACCTTTCTTAGATAGTTCTGCCACTTTATCATCAGATTTAACATCTTTTTCCGACACTGTAATGTCAATATCATCAGAGAGTAGCTGAAAGCCTACATCTTTAGCAAGTGAACTCAATTTTCTTTGTTTCTTCTGTTGAAGAACATATTCCAACACTTCTTGCAAGGAATTACCTTGCAAATTTGAAGCAACATCATTAATAGTAATCTGCTTACCATCTTCAAAGGCCATGATAGTTATTTTGTCTTCCAGTACCGTTACCTTTTGAGATGATGTTGACAACTCTAATTTAGGATGCCGGGGAACAGTCCTTGAAGCATGACCTTCCATGGGTTTCTGAGGCTTGACAACATTTTGCGCATTCTTTTTAAATGGAATATGATTATCTGATGCTAATTCTCTAAAGACAGTAAGAGCCTCTTTGCTCTTTCTTCTGATCTTCAAGGATTCAGATGATCTGTCAATGAAAAGGAGTGCTGATGGCCTATCTGATGGTAAACCAGGATCAAAATCATACTCATCACCTTTAAGCTGTATTTCAGTAGAAATTAAGAAGTCAGCACATGGGTTTCAAAAGGATGATATTTGTGAAGTTCACAGCTTTTCAAATATGGTATATGATAGAAGATAAAATTAGCATGTAAAAACATTTGGGATGCAAAAAAATTACACCAAACAAATATAATGGATAAATTAGCTAAGGTTCATCATCTTCTTGATCACTACTTATAGAAATATCATGCAAAAATCCCAAGTACTGACAGTTCAAGAAACACAATCTGCGTTAGTAAAATATAACCGACTAGAGTTCTAGAAAAGATATCACATTTGGACAAAATGTTCAACAGAAGTGGGAAAAAAACCCTGTTTTCTGAATCATGAGACTTTCGCATCGAGGTCTACAGAATACGAGCCAAAGTCGAGAAACATACACCATGTTTAACAGAGAGACAGAAAGTCATGTAGTAAACCTTAAGTTCTGACTTCCCTATGATAAACTGGTAATTCAAATCATCAGATGAAGGTGCAAAATTCAATGTAAGCGGTTAAAACAACAAATGATGGACATACAGTGTTACAAAACGAGAAGGGTGGTTAGATTAATGTGTGAATGCGGGTGCTCTTGTTTTCAAGGTGGGAATAACTACGGGTAAGAGTATGATTGAGGAGAGAGAAAATCCAGCTTCCACTAAGAACATTTATATTGGAATGAAACTCGTTCCCTCATTCCCATACCTAAATAACAAACACTGCTTAAATCTCTAATGAGCACAGCTAATAAGAAAAACTAGCACACGTCCAGAAAGAAATTGGATAAATGAACCAATGACAAGCGATGAGCAGTGATATAAGCTCACCTCCATAACAGGTGATGCATCAATCTCTAAAATCCTTTTGAGATCACTTCCACTTCTGAAAACCTTTGCACAGCTAGGACATCCAGTAGTGTAAAGCATCATCGACCACAAACCAGTATCACCAATACCTAGAGATGAAAATAGCGATCTCTCAGATACATGACCGAACTTTAGCCTTTCAGGGGGCAGAAAGAATTCTCTGACAGAAGTAGTAAAATTGTATATGGAAGACTCAAACAGATGGAACTCCTCAAAGCTGCAGGATGCTCCATCATTAGATCTCAATTTCTCAGCCTCCATGAAATCACTCTCATTCAGAGGAGCAAATTCCCCAAGCCCAGGAAGTCCACTAAACTGATTATCAACATCGCAGGTGATCCTTTCGCTTTTCCATTCCCTGTTTAAAGAAATAAATTATATACAAGTTATGACCAGCACCTTCATTGCCTTTTGCACCTCATAAATAAGTGGAAACAGAAACTACCGTCCACCTTATTCTTCTTCCCAACAGCTGAACTTATTTCATCACTTTCTCCGAATAAACCTTTCCCACGAAGAACGCCTGCATGAAGAAGCTTTCATTGGTACAACAGAATGTCTTTAACCAGAAAAACTCAAAAGCAGGTGCCCTTTCTAAATGCTAGATTATTTCCAGAAGCAACTTAGGATAATTAGGTTTTACTACAATAAACTTTAGCACTGTAAAACCAGTAATTATGCGCACGTTATTTGTCTCCTAATATAGAAGATTATCGCGTTTTGGTGTAAGGGAGATACCATATTAAGTATTCAAATTAAAGAGCTACAACCGAGTAAGTTCTGGCCTTAAGTTCTCTATAAAAAGACATGAAAATAGTAGGAAGTAATACCAAAAGCGTTCTTAGAGCCATTATTCATGAATTTAGCCGTCAGTTTGGGTGTCCATCCACAGAACTCCAAAACAAGTAAAGCCTTGTCTGTTGACTCAAGGAATGTGGTTAGATCCTCCGCAGTTGATAAAGACTTAAGGGGGATTTCTTCAGGCAAAAGTGACATAAGATACCTAACAGACGATAATATGTTCTGAACCCGAAGTGCTCCTTGATACTTGTATGGCAAAGAATGGCGATAACATATAACATTTATATCCCCCGTAGCACCGAGCCCATCTGCCAGCAACTTATCAAGATTTTTATGAACAACCATCAACTTCAAAGTTCTGAATTTCTCTTTCTTTCTAGTGACTACGGCTAATTCCTTCATAAGAGATCGGGACTCGCCAGACCCTGAAAGTCAAATTGAGGCCTATCAGTATTGGTAAGCAAAAAAAATTTTAAAAATCCACCATTTATTCTTAATAAATTCAAACAAAGAAGTCAGACATGCGATATTTACAGTTGCTTAAAAACATACATATATAGACTTATCAACGAAGACCATCCCTATCAGATTGTCATGAAACAATTTAGTCCGTAATAGTCATAAACTCATAATGTGTTACTTTCAATCTCATTAAGTCTTCCTCCCTCTCGTTCCTTCTATAACCTCCTTCCATCTACAGTCACTAAGTTTGACCAAATTAACATTAAGACATTCAAACCATCCCAATCTCGTTTATTTAAAAACCACACTACATGCTGAAGTAACCAACAATAACACACCGATCAAATTTTGCCAACACTCCTATATCATAAAGCAGCTCGTATCACATTAACTACTCAAACGGCATCTACTCCTACCAAATCATTTTTATAAAGCCCAAACTTCAATAATCACTAATCAAACTAACCATATTCGACTTTGAGGTCAAATTCGCATTGGATTTCATCACTTGTCTCATTGTTCACTAACTAGTAGTAATCTATTATCACTTAATTTCAGAAATTTGACCAAATTTACATTCAGACCACCAACTTAAACCTATCAAAGCTCAAGCTACCTTAAACCGAATTCTAAGCTAAAGTCGCCAACTATACCACACCGATCATCTTTTAACAGCAATAATAAACGCTGCCCTACAATTCACATTTCATAACGCAGGTCATTCACGCATTAATTAACTATTCATACATTATGTCCTCATATTTTGTAAAGCAGGTCACGTCATGTGGTTAATTATTCTATAACTAGACTCACTAAACATCCACATAGCAACATAAAGAAATCACCTAACGAAACTAACAGTATCCGCTTTTGATGTCAAACTGTCGCATTCGGATCCATCACTTCTCTAACTAATTAATAACCAGAACTAGTCTAATATCACTTACTCCCATTAACCTAGTCTGTTTCATTTATAACAATAATTTACACAATACAGTACATATCAGTTCACGCAACAAATTTATACACCAAAATGCACAGTAACGACGGCAATACGATAACGACTTAATCGAATAATACAGTACACAACAGCTCGTATAACAAAGATATACAAAACGCATAAATAAAATTTGTAAAGTAACGATGATGAATAGTCTACATCAAAACAGCTCATATAACAAATTTAACTGATAACTAAGTGAAATATTTATAAGATAGAATAACACGATGACGATACGATAGCGATTTAATCAAATAATTTATATATATTAAAGTTTGACCAAATTAACAGTCACTAAGTTTGACCAAATTAACATTAAGACATTCTTGAACTTATGTGTTTGTTTGATTAAGATGTTTCACATCTGAATCTGACTACCACATCTTACTAGTAAGAGGTGGTTATAATGTCTGAATCTGACTGAAATAATGTTGTTTGTTTTTTTACAATTGTCTGAATGGTTTTAATTATCATTTTTTTAAGTATAATATTAAACCGTAATAATACGATGAATAAGTAGCTTGAATGTATCTTTGAAAATGAATATTTGGAAACAATTCAATATTAAAATTCAAAAACACACTATTTTGATTCACCTTGTCAACAAATGTGTTACGGTTAATACTTTGATTCCACGGTTTTCATGAAAACTAGCACGGCAGTTATATCCGACCAACGCAATATTCAGCCAAATATCAACTCGCAATTCATTATAAAAAAAAATAATCAAGCCACACAAGATTTGTAAACAAAATTTCGGCCCATGATATTGTCTATATTCAGGCCAACCACTTTGATGTCTAGCCCAAAGTTATTAAACAAAAATACTAGTATGTAGTTAACCTAATATATATAATACTCATAAAACCCTAATCTCACGTCACTATCCACATTTCACCTAACCAACTGCAACAACTTTTCTCTCAACTAAAAAACACAAACACTTTCTTGTTATTTTTGTGGGTTTCTGTCAAAACAAAAACAATAAGATGGAAGGTCTTTTATCTTTTAAAGTAGACAACTTTGAATCTTGTATCTTTCTGTAACCAAAGGTTGACTGTTTCGGCTTTGGATCTTGATAAAGGTCTCGGGTAAGTTTGTATATATCAAAGATCGATGATAGCTAAAGGGTTTTATGGGCTTAAGAGGGAGTAAGAGGGAGTAAGACCTATTCACCAAGTCTGATTCAGTAAGATGTGCATCATCTGACCGCGTCTGACTCTCGGACAAAAAACAAACAACTGAAACGTCTGACCGCGTCTGACTAGTCAGACGTCAGATGTGGTTCAGATGTTTTTTGCAAAAACAAACACACCCTCTTTGGCATAGTTTCTTTTTTACTTGCATTAGGAATATCTCAACACCTTATATAAACAGAAAATGATCAATAAGACCCCAAGTTTTTAATGTCGCACTGGCTAGAAAGAGAGGGTATTACAGAATCAATGATGATGATATCGTTGCTATGTAACATGGAGAATGTGATCAATATATTCTTGTGATTGTAGAGGTAGTCTCATTAATCATATTCAGGAGTGAATACAGAAAAAGTTGTGATTGTTTATAGCTCTTGAGTCTTACACCGATCATCTTTTAACAGCAATAATAAATGCTGCCCTACAACTCACATATCATAAAGCAGGTCATTCACGCATTAACTATTCACACAGTACGTCCTCATATCTCGTAAACATGTTACATCAGGCGTTAGTTATTCTATAACTAGACTCACTAAACTTCCACATAGCAACATAAATCCCTAGGCATAGAAACTTCAGAAATCACCTAATCAAAGTACTAATAGCATCCGATTTTGATGTCAAACTCGCATTCGCATTCGATTCCATCACTTCTCTAACTAATTAATAACCAGTATAGTCTAATATCACTTGGTCTAATACAGTACATATCATTTCATACAACAAATTTATATACAAAATGCACAGTAACGACGGCGATACAATAACGATTTAATCGAATACAATACACAATAGCGCGTATAACAAACTTATATACAAAACGCATAGTGTACATCAAAACAGCTAACATAAAAAATTTAACTGATAACTAAGTGAATGTTTATAAGACTGAATTACACGATAACGATGACGATAGCGATTTAATCGAATAACTATATATTAAAGTACACAACAGCTCATATAACAAATTTATATAAAAAAATATAAAAAGAAGTAAATGTTTTAAGAGATGTGATAATTACAGGGAACGGTAACGATAACGACGAGATAAGGATTTAATCGAATCTGAGATGAGAAATTGTGTTTGGTGAGAATTTGCCATTCTGATGATGATGACGTGTCGGATTTGGAGTGAGGTGATTGGATTGAAAGTGATGATAGTGAGATGAAGATGATGATGAGGATGAGAAAAAGTAGTGACGGTGGTGAACGACGGTGGTTTAGCGTCATTAGTGAGGGAGTGATGAGTGAAAATGAGTAGTAGTGTGACTTGACCCGGATATCACGTCTGTTGCCCGGAGGTGTGACTGTCTACTTGTTCGGATGCGGGTCGGATCATAAACCTCTATAAATTAACATCCCATAAAATAATAACCTCAATAAAATTAAGAGTAAACTACACCATTCGTCCATGTGGTATACGTTGATCGACAATAATTCCCACCTTGTCGATCAACAGATAGTCGAGGGTATTTTTGTCTTTTCTCACCCACAAAATCTTTCTCACTTCTTTTATTTCTCATTTCCCACCTTAATATATAACCATCACATCCTACCTAAACTTTTTATTTTTCTTGCTTTTTTCCATTAACACCTCTAATCACAATAATTCAAGATAAGAAATGGTCAATTGTCACTGTGAAAGACGAGCAGTGGTGAGAACATCATGGACCAACATCAACCCCAGACGAAGGTTTTTTGGTTGCCCTGATATTGTGCGCATCATGTTATTTTGTGAGTAAGAACATGGTTTTGATTGCTTTTATGATGTTATTAACTATTATTGTTTAATCTTTTTAACAGGGATCAAATTGTCCTTTCCTTGATTGGGTGGATCCCCCAATGTGTGCTCGATCTGTTAACATAATACCCGGACTATTGAGATCATTGAACAACCATCGAGGACAAATCCAAGAGTTGCAGGAACAAAGAGCAAGGATGAAGAAGTGTCTTTATGTTTCTTGGGTATCTAGTGTAAGTTAAGGTTATTTTGTGGTGTTTAAGTTCTTTTGTGGTGTTTAGGTGTTTAGTGGATGTTTTGTGGTTTCTATGAATGAATCAAATGAAGTTGTTGGTATTCTTTTTGTGTTGAATGTATTGAACCTAAGCACTAAAATTATAACCAAACCATATGATGAATGTGACCCATTAGCAAATAATGATAGTCAAACAATTAAAAGTCAAAGACTTGTGTTTTTTTAGTCACTGAATTACCAAAAAGTGACCCATTACCAGAAAGTGGAATAAACCCATTACTTGTTAAGTCAAATGGACCCATAACAAGAAAGTGAAATTACAGATTCTTGAAAACACAGATTCTTGACACATTACCAAATAGTCAACAAGTAAGTCTAATAGAACCATTACCACATACAAGCCAAATACAAAAGAAGTCAACTACATATTTAAGTGCAATACCAAATACAAGCCATGATCATACAAAATAGCCCAACTGCATCTAAGTTTTGCAGACCAAATACAAGCCATGATCATGACAGACAAGCCATGATCATACAAAGTCATAATCCTACTGAGACCATGTCCAAATACAGATAAGTAGTCATAATCCAAACACAAGAAACTGAAATAATACATAAACAGAAATATCAACCAAGAACAACTACTTTCTTCCTTGGTGGACCTTTCTTCTTCTTTCCATCATCAACTGCAACTCCTTTACCTTTATCAGCATCACTAGATCTTCTTGCAGAGTTGTCATCTTCCCCAGAAGCACTTCTAGTTTTCCTCTTCTTACCACCTCCCTTTGACTTTGATTTTCTTGGTCCAGTGCAACTCCTTGAGTTGTGACCTCTGGTTCCACACTTGTCACATGTGACAGTCTTGAGTTTCCTTGTCAGCTTACCATCCTTGGACATATGCACAATATCAACCTTTGCCCTAGACTTGATGTTTTGGTGGTAGCATAGTTGTTGGTACATTACACTTAGGCCAATGAACTGGACCTCTGATTGGTTTGATCATGTATGAGTAAACCTTCTTCCATGTATCCAGCCTATAACATGGAAATGCATTAATAATGTGAATTCAGGCAATGTAAATGAACTAATGCATCAATCAAAAAAAGTTATTACATAACTATAACATGGATGTACCCATTCCTCTAGTAATCCTACTGATTGATTGTTAAGTGCCATATTCCAGTTTGTTGCAATGGCATGTTTACAAGGGATCCCAGTTAACTCCCACTTTCTACAGGTACATGTCCTCTGCTCCACATTCACCACACACTGATCATTCCATGGACCACTTACCTCATAATAAGTACCTCCTCCCCAAGTAACTGTATACTTATTTGCTTCATCACAGTTCAACTTCAAAATCTTTGTAGCAGTTGGTGTGAGTGAACCATCACATCTTTCAATCATTTTATTCACATTAACTATTCTTTTCATTAGATATGACCTTGCAAATTCCAATGTTGAAATGATTGCCTTATCTCTACCACCAACAAGCTTTCCATTAAAAACTTCACACATATTGCTCACCAATACATCTGACTTAGCTCTCCCTATTAAAAATTCAAATTTAAGTTAAAGACTGTAAATGTTATTTGGAGGCTATTTGTAGACTTGAACTTACTGAAAAGTTATTTGCAGACTTGAACTTAGTGCAAACAATCACCTATTTGCAGACTTGAACTTATTGCAGACTAATTGAACAAAATAAGTTAGTGCAGTGCTGAGGCTATACCTGAGAAATGGCTTCTTGCCCAGTGTTGAGGTGGAATCTTCAATAACCACTCTAAGCAGGCTTGCTAAATGCTTTGAACTCATCCATTGCAAGCTGAAACTCTGGCAATGTTGTTGTTGTGGCACATTTCCATAACAGATCTTTGTAAGCTGCACCACTCCATTGCAGCTTCATATTTTCATGAATGCTTGACACAAAATCATGCTCAAGACAGGAAACAACTTTGCAAGTGCTAGAATAATACCCCCCACAAATAAATGGACATATGTTACAAGCAGATAATGTACATCACATAAAAGCATTAAATGTGAAAGAGAATCATACCTTCATGCATCACTAATAAATGTGAAATTGGAATTTCTATAAAGGTCCAAATCATCTCCCAGTTTTGTAAGAAACCATGTCCAATAATCTGTGTTTTCAGTCTCCACAATACCATATGCCAAAGGGTAGATCCCATTATTTGAGTCAACACTTACAGCAGTAAGTAATTGACCAGGGAATGGACCCTTCATTAATGTCCCATCTAGTCCAAGTATTTCTCTCAATCCAGCCTTGAATCCTTCTTTCAAAGGCCCTAAGCACACATATATTCTTTTAAAAACCCTTGTTGGACATGTATGATCTGCCTCTGCTTGAGCCTGAATCTTCACAGTTGTGTTTGGATTGGCTTCCATCAACTATAATGCATAACTTCTGAGCATCTTATATTGATGAGTATAATCACCTCTAACTTTCTTTTCAGCCTCTGACTTTGCTATGAATGCTTTGCTTTCTGAAACAACTAACTCATGCTTCCTCTATAATTGCTCTTGCACAGCTCTGACAGGTATTTTAGGGTTTGACTGGAGTTGTTCAACAAGTTCTTTAGCAAACCATTTTGATGTAGTATACAAATTACTTCTGGACTGTAATCACTTATGAATAGATCTATGAGTTTTGACCTGCCATGTATCACTGTTTTTAAGTTTGGATACTAGCAACACCCAGGGACATTTATTGTCATCATCCACTTTCCTACTTTTAGGTTTTCCCCCATTTATTATTCTCTCTTTTGTCTTTTTTGATAGACTAGTGTATTGAACCCCAACTGCCTCACAAACCTTTCCCTTGGTCCACTTGACTTTTGATCCACATGCATTAACTGACTCAGACTCATTATCAGGCCCATTATCAAGCCCATTACCAGACCCAGTAGCTTCATATGTGGGTAAAGTTGGTATAATACCCCTGCACACAACCCTCACTCTTTCCTTATCATTTTTTCCATCCTAAGTTCCCTCTTTGTTTCAATTGAATGCTCCTTAACTAGGTCTTTTACTTGTTCCCTATTTCCAAAGTTCTGTCCCACATAAAAGTATGTCTTGTACACCTGGGTAGAAGCATGTGCCTGTTTCCTAACCTGTTTCAACTTCCTTTTTCTCAACCTATCAAGTTCATTTTCCTCATCTGAAGCACTCTCAAAATAATCATTATCCATAACTTCTATATCCTCCTGTGCTTATTCATTATCAAATATTTCATCTCTGTTCCTACATCCCATGAACTCAACAGTTTCATCAATGTTGCAACGGAAGTCTTCCATGTCAACATCAACCTCTGAAACATAGTTTTCTTCATCCATAATGTAATCACTATCCTGGCTATCATCATCACTAGAATCTGAGTCCTGATTCCCTTCACTATCCTCACTAGAAACATTGGTTTCATTCCCTACATCACTATGATCCCCATCATCCAAATTATCAACATCTAAAGCAACATTTTCCACAGTATTAACATCTAAATCAACATATTCAGGTCCATGTTTTGGTAATATATCATCTAAATCAGAAAAAGGATCAAAGTTTAGGTCTTGTGAAGCTTCATAAGGGTCATAAGAAGAATAAAAATCATTCACAAAGTCACTATCTCCCTGACTAGGTACAACCTTAGCAACACCACTACCTTGACCTACATCTTTAGTGACACCACTACATTGACCTACATTGACACTACTTTGTGTACCTACATTGCCTGAATTTTCATCTCTAATGCATTTCCTAACAACTGGTGTAATACCTGCTTTGGACAAACTTGGTTCATCTAACTCTTCTATCAAAACCCCTTTGTTTTTCAGTGCTGAGGTAAAATAAAGTTCAGGATTTGTTCTTTCATGCTCAACATATATTTCAATGAATTTGTGACCTTCTTCAATATATTTTGACAAAAAAAGAACATCTTGGTCACTGGCTAAAAGGTTGTAAGTCACTATCTAAATCACCACCAGGTTTAGAAAATGATAAAACATCATTACCTAAGTCTTCTACAATGGCATCCATCTCATGCACAGAAAACTCATCAGAGTCTAACTCATCAACAATCTTTGAATAGCCATTCATGTACCTCCTACCAGGTGCTACAGTGAAAGAACCTCCATAATGCACCCTTATTGAAAACGCAGTACGTACGCCAGTTGAAAAAAAATTATGATTAAGGTTTATTAGGGTTCATTCAATTTTGGATCATATTAACCATTTTTCATCAAACTAAAACAGAGTATAAGTTAGAACACTTTGGATAAACACAAAATTGAAAAAAAAAACTAGAAAACTTACCATAAGCTACATTTGGATCAAAGTCAACGTGTGATTCTCGTATTACATACCCCAACGATACCACCATTTATGTGTTTTTCAAGCTTGCAAGATTAAGGATTTATGATTATGATTAGATTGAGTGTTGGTGTGTGTTTTTAAGTTTCTGGGGGATTGTGAATGAAAAGAAAGGGTAGATGGAGTTAATTGAGGGTGTGGGTGGGAAAAGACAAAAATACCCTCGACTAAAATAGGCTTAACGCTTGTTACTGACGCCAGTTAGGGTGAGGGACAACGCTGAATAACGTTTCGCAATTAAGAACGGACGATGCATATTTTTTTGTCAAAGGACGATACTTGTCGGTCAACTCATACCACAAGGACGAATGGTGTAGTTTACTCTAAAATTAATAATTTGTCCTGTTTCAACTTGGGACCAGTACAAATTTAGACTTTAATCGATAAAATAATAAGATAATAATTTTTTTGAAAACCCAGTTTATATATATATTGGTTAGAATCACTCCTAAACTATATTTCAAGTGTTAGTCATTAATATGTAATAGGTTGCTTAATTAGGCTTTTATGTTAGTAATTAAGGCTAGGCTCGTGTAGAAAGCCCATGAGCCTATGCAAAAGCCCAATAAGGAAAGGAAGGGACTAGATGTGTTGCCCTAGCTCCCTTCCCCTATAAATAGTCTTGTAAACTCTCATTTGAGGGTTGGTTGTTCACTCTACATAATCTACGCATAACCTTTGTTTATCTTACCGTGTGTACTGTGTTGATGTGTTCATCCGATCACCTTCATCTTTATTTCTCACATATTGATCCTTGTGTTAACTTATGGTGACCTAACAGTGGTATCAATCGCCATCTAGTTGGGTGAAACCTTTTGTTTTTGAAGTTTCGATTTGTACGCGTAAGGTTTTCTCGCTATCCACCTTTCTCACGCTTAAAGCATTCATTTTTTAACTTGTAAACTCAAGATTTTTATGGGTTAAGGTTTATTTAGTGTTAAAGTTTTTGTTTTTTGCAAAAAGTTACAAACTTTACGTGTTTACATTAGTTTTAAAGCTTGGTTTTGTATCGTGTTCTATTTTTACGCGTAAGGTTGAAACTCACTTTGGACCATCAAGTTTCAAACTTTTGTGTTATTTTGGTGATTTTGAAGTCGTTTCATCATTAAAATCGCTTTACAAAACATTTTAGTGCATAAAATCAAGCTTGGTAAAAGCGTCTTTTTACGCATAGCAAAACCCTAGTCTTACGCCTAAGCATCTACGCATAAGTCGTATCATTACGCCTAAGCTTTTACGCGTAAGAATTTTCTTCATTGATCTTGGTTGTTGGTTAACTCGGTGTTTTCTTGCTTGGATAAGCCTTAAAACACTTCGACTTGTGGATATCTTTTACACTTGGATAAGTGTAAAGGATTTTTGGGTAAAACCCTAAGTTTACGCCTAAGCTTAAAAGTTTACGAGTAAACATCTTACGCCTAAGTTAATCTTACGCATAAGGTTCTTACTTCTACGCATTTAGTTTACGCCTAAGCTTACGTTTAACCTAAAGCTTACGTGTAAGAAGGATTTACGCCTAAGCTCTTGTTTACGCGTAAGTAGGAAGTTACGCGTAAGACTGTCTGTTTACGCCTAAGTTGTGTTTTACGTCTAAGTGTACTTCATCAACAAACATCAAGTTTCATTCGACTACAAAGATCCATTATCAACACAAGTTTCAAGATGTCTCAACCACCATACTCCAACTACTTTTCTCATGAGTATCCTCAATAACAACAACAACAACTACAACAACAATATCCTCAACAACAATTTCAACAACCATCATTAGTTTACTTTCCTCAAGGAGCACAACCTCTTCCACCACAAATCCCTCAACCAAACCCTCGTCAACAATATCAACATGCTAACTACTTCCAATATCGGTTTCATTAAATATGCTATGAATGTCACAACGCAAAAGGAACCTTCATGGTTTGCAAAGATGTGTGAAGCTTTAAGCGACCAACAATCCATTCATGAAGTGGATCCTCGATAGACCTCCAATGCTCACTCCGGAAACTATGATCAATGGGTGATAAGGTTTTTAGGTTTTATGACCTCAAGAAACCACATAGTAAGTTTTGAAGAAGGTCATCCTTGAAGGTCCTTTTCGGATGCCTACTATAACTATACCGGAGATCAAAATGCTAATCCACTCAAGAGATGATGTTACCAACATTCTCGTAGTAGATCAACTCATCTGTTGAACAACTTCTTCACTTAGAAGGCGATGAAATTGCAATGCAATATATCATTTGGGATTACCCAATCGATTCTTCGTAGTGTTGATGCTCAAAAGACTGCCAAAGCTATGTGGGAATAAATTCATCTTCTAATGGAAGGTGCTGAACTCAATCAAGAAGACATGGAATCCAAACTTTACTTATCATATGAGAATGTCATGATTGAACCAAGGGAATCATTAGAGTCACACTATCATCGGTTCTTAGACATCATCAATGACTTGGACAAACACGGCATCATTATGCCAAGGATTGCAATCAATACAAAGTTCCTCAGCTGTCTTGGTCCAGATTGGGAGAAGTATGTTACATTCATCCGTCAAGCTAAGAATCTTCATCAAGCAACGTACGAATTTTTGTATGACTATTTGAAGCACCATCAAAAGGAAGTAGACAAAGACGGAATTATCCGTGGAGTCCTGCATCTCCAACTCTACCGGATAATCAAACCTTTGCTTTGTATACTCAAGCATGTTATCCTCAATTTCCATCATTGCCAACTGTCTTCACAAATCCACCACAACAAACTGCTCAGATTACACCATATGATCTATCACAGCAATCACAAGAAACTCGACTAGTTCCTTACAACAACAACAACAATACTGATTCAGCACTTTACAGTGAAACTCCAGATGAGGATGCTAAAGCCTTTGATGCGTTGAATCAAGGATTTGTAATGATTGCTAGAGCCTTCGGGAGATTTGCTATCAAATCCAACAATCGTATTCGTACCTCAT
Organism: Chrysanthemum lavandulifolium; assembly: GCA_022545495.1. Lineage (NCBI taxonomy): Eukaryota > Viridiplantae > Streptophyta > Magnoliopsida > Asterales > Asteraceae > Chrysanthemum > Chrysanthemum lavandulifolium. The sequence goes on from CM040246.1 coordinate 68,509,697, forward strand.
CAAACACAAGAAATCAAGCTGTTGTTAACAATGGAAGAGTTGAGGTTCAGAACCGTGGAAATGGTCGTCAGATGGGTAGTGGTCAAGGATTTAATACTAATGGAAGGAATAATATGGGTGCTCCACAACAACAGTTTCAAATGGTTGATCAGGGAAATGTTCAGACTGGGGTTAATGGTCTTCGATGCTACAACTGTAACGAGAAGGGTCATCTGGCTAATGCTTGCCCAAAGCCGAGAACAAGAGGTAGCGCTTATCACAAGGAGGCTTTACTTTTGGCTCTTAAGGATGAAGCTAGTGGAACACTTACCAACAAGGAACATAGCTTCATGGCTAATGCAGAATCTGATGTTGACATGGAGGACTTGCAAGCTAACGCAACTGTGATGTTGATGACCAACATGCAAGAGCTCCATATGAGTGACACAGGCCCAGTGTATGACACTGATGGCTTGTCTCAGGTACCGGATCCTAACATATGTCTTATACATAATTAGATATCTCCGCTTACATCTGCATCCGACGAGGCACAGAGTGTTCAACATGAGCCTTATTCATCTCATCACGAAGAAAATCAAATGGATCCCGTAGTTACATTTGACGATCAAGATAACCTTATGGTTAACATTGATAATCAAGTTGACTCCGTGATTATATTTGAGGATCTAACTAATGATTATATTGAGACTCAAGTTGAACAAAATGCGCCTTTGTCTAATCCAGATCCCGGGCTCATGACCTTATTTGAGACCACCCAATCTTAATTAGAGAAGTGCACTGAGATTAACAATATACTTAATGCTAAAATTGCACTGTTAACCAAGGATAGTGAATGCTATAAGTTACAACTCAATAATGTTGAAATAAAAGAGAAACGTGAATACAGTTGAAGTTGCTTTTTCAAAATCATACCAAAATGAAAAATCTTTGGAAATACAGATACGTGATCTAGTCGAATCCAAGAATGAATTGCTTTCTCAAATAGAATAACAAAAATTTGATCATCAAAACAAATTAACGCCTTACTTTGGAAACTCAAAAGCCAAGTCCGAGTTATTAACATGTCAAAACAGCTCGAAAGTACAAAAACATTCAAGGACGAGAATTGATCAATATCTTGATGAAATTGTCGATTTACAAAACAAAATATAAGAGTTTTGAAATGTTGTTTATAAACATGGTGAGTCAATCACAACAATTTAAAAGTTTACTTTTAAGCCAAATCCAGATGGATATGGGCCAATTCTTGCTGATTACAAACCACGGTTTTCACATAGAGTATTCAAACCAAATCCTCAAGTGTACAATGCAGAACATAGAATTGATGCTTCCATTATGAGTGTTGTTGACTATATTAGTGAAGAGGACTTCGATGCAGAAGACGAGAGTCGATTGAAAATGAAAAACGTTGAATATAACAAACCTTTTGATTATTCAAAAATGACTTTTGTCAAACAACAGGATAATACAAACACACCGTGGGTTATCGCACCAATTTCTGAGCCTTCTTCTAATGAGGTTCCCGTCCACAATGTTGCACAAAATAATGGTCCTTTACCTTCCTTCAGTGAAATAAAACCATTAACCGAAAGATGTCAAATTCTTAAATATTTTGATACATTCATGTCTGACATCAAACTTTTGGAACATGAAATTGAAGTTAATTCTGGAATAAAAGCTGAACATTTTCAATCGCCATATGCACGAAATCAAAGAGATATCTTTCAGAAAAGGCTTTTACCCCATGTCCGAAATTTACGAATGTGTGCAATATATTGGGAACGGATCTTCAGAAGAAGATTGGACTCATGAAAACAGTTTTCGAGAAAACAGAAACATCAATTTCAAACACTTAACAGAAAAAGAAAATTTTGAGAAATCATGTTGATCGAATCTTGGAAGATGTTATCTGTGTTGATACCATAAATGTTGTGTTGTTACATACTGTTGCATATGCATTTGATTATATTGATGTTGATTCTGTTGACTCTGCTGACAATGTTGAGAATATTGATAATGTGTCGCAAATCAAATCTTTGAAAGCTGAAAATGAACGTTTGTCAAATAAACTTTCAAATGTAAGACGTCGTCTTCTATGGTGTCAAAATGATTGTAATAATCGAGAACTCGCTTTGCAAAAGAAACTTCAACAGTCGAGTGCAAAACCTTTTGAACCAAAACTCGAAAGACTGGATGATGAGAATGCGTCTTTAAAATGTCAAAATTTCAAATATGAGCAAGAAATTGCGAAAGTTTAAAAAGAATACGGAACCATATTTGATTTGCTGAAAAAGACACGTTCTGATTGGTCAAAGGATATCGATCATCACACTCATTATTCCCGTGAATTCGTATATACAAATGCAAAGTTACGTTCTGAAAACCAAGATTTGTTACACACTATCATTGAGTTAAAAGAAAAGTTGGAGAAACTTAGGACAAATAAGTCTAGTAACACACAAGTTCTTGCACCAGGAAAGTTTAAAATTGACATTAGGAAGCCCACTGACACAACACAAGATACTAACGTGATTCCTTCCACTGATACATGAGTAGTTGCCTATAATCCTTGCGTTCGCACTTCACAACCCAAAAGAATTCAAAAGAAGAATAGGAAGTTGCAACGTAAGAAAAGATCCGTAAAGACCTCTGAGGTAGAAGATCACTCTAGGACTTTGAATAAGACTCAAGTTGCACCCACTTTAGATATTGCGTTAGATAAATGTAATAGAAAAAGTGATGTAACGAATGATAAACCTTTAAGTACTTTTGATGTTAAGTTTGAAGCTTCTTGTGTTATATGTCGTACAAGTATGCTTTCTGATTGTCATGATAAATGTGTTGCTAAATCTATCTTGTCTCGCTATAAGAAACCTAAGAATGACATTATCTCTAGGCCCACTACTGCTTCTAAGTCTGTGCTAGGTAAGCCGCATTCTTTAGTTTCTAAGACAAGCATTGATGTACCCGTAACTCCATCATCACCTCCTAGGAAGTTAGTATCACCTAGTCCATTCACTAAGACTAAAGCACAAACTAGTTAGACTTGGCAGAGATGGTTACAAAATACACCGTGATTTAAATGGATTCCTAAAATCATAAACATGTGTGTTTCAATCAGAATCAGAATCTGAACCTCTAACTCTTCTGGGTTCCACCTCTATTTCTATTCCACCTATGTCGTCGCATGGTAATGCGGTGATACGGATCATCCTTTGGATTGTTGATAGCGGATGTTCCCGACACATGACAAGCAATCTAAAACTTTTATCAAACTTTATCTCAAAGTTCATCGGCACTGTCAGGTTCGGGAATGACCACTTCGCAGGTATCATGAGCTACGGAGATTACATCAATGGGAACATCGAAATTAGCAGGGTTTATTACGTGGAAGGTCTCGTCACAATCTCTTTTCAGTCGGTCAGTTTTGTGATGGTGACTTGGAAGTTGCTTTTAGGGAGAAACCTTGTTTCATCCGTGATCTACAAGGAAACGATCTTATGTCTGGAAATCGCACATCAAGCCTTTACACAATATCAATGCAAGACATGATTGCTTCATCTGCCATCTGTCTACTTTCTAAGGCAAAATCTACAAAATCATGGTTGTGGCACATGAACTCTCATTTGAACTTTCAAACCATAACCAATCTTGCACGACACAAGCTAGTTGAAGGTCTTCCTGTGTTTAGGTATTCAAAGATCACTTATGCTCGACCATGAACAAGGGAAAAGCACTCGTGCTCACTTTCCTTCAAAGAAGGACCACAACTCTCAAGATGTCTTTCATCTTCTTCACATGGATTTATGTGGCTGATGTGTGTGCAGACAATTAATGGCAAACGCTACATACTAGTAATTGTTGATGACTACTCAAGATGGACTTGGGTTTATTTTCTTCGAAGTAAAGATCAAGCTCCTCAAATGATCATCACCTTTCTCACGAAAATTCAAGTTCAACTCCAGAACACAGTTAGACAAGTAAGAAGAGACAAATGAACTGAATTTGTGAACCAAACTCTTCAAGATTACTATGAGAAAGTGAGAATTGAGCATCAGACATCCATTGCACGGACACCAGAACAAAATAGAGTTGTCGAAAGACGAAACCGTACATTAGTAGAAGCTGCAAGAACGATGTTGATCAATGTAAAACTTCCAAACGCCACAACAAAACACCTTTTGAGCTTATCCATAACAGAAAACCAGATCTCAAACACTTTCATGTATTTGGTGCTCTTTGTTACTCAAATAATGATCGTGATGACTTTGGAAAGCTCAAGGATAAAGCTGACATTAGAGTCTTCGTTGGATACTATAAAAACTCAAAGGGATACCGGATTTGGAATCGTCGTACAAGGGAGATTATAAAAATAATTCATGCTAATTTTGATGACCTCACAGAAATGGCTTCTGAGCAAAACAGCTTGGAACCCGGACATAACCGTCTCAACTTCCCCCAATCATCAGCTGATCAATCTTTTCAACTCACTCGTCGTAAAATGGAAACATTGTTTGCTCCTTTATTTAGTGATGATTTTGATCAACGTGCTCCAGATGTATCAATTTTTTCCGCTGCTCAACCTGATAATATTCCAATCCCTGATACAACTGAAACAACAACAACCGTTGTTGATGCACCTCCAATTGAATCCACAACAATAGATGAACGAGCTGCTTCTAATGACGTTGATCCTGCTGATGATCTTCTTAATCAAAATGTACATGAACCCGCGGATTATGATGGAAATGCATTCTTTAACCCTTTCGCTACTGAAAATGCAAACTCAGATGTTGCTGAATCTTCTACTAGCCATCTGAATCCACTAAATCTGCACAATGTATACCAACATCAATCCTCCACACACCGATGGACTAAAGACCATCCTCTTGTTAACATTATTGGTAACCGGAATCAACCAGTCGTTACTAGACAACGCCTTCAGAATGACGGTGAACATTGCATTTATGCCCTCACCGTTTGTCAAACTGAACCCAAAAACATCAAAGATGCAATGAAAAAAGACAACTGGATTGAATCCATGCAAGAAGAGCCGAACCGGTTCAAATGTTTAGAGGTATGGGAATTGGGTGAAAGACCACTGCGGGTCTATGTCATTGGTCTCAAATGGATATGGAAAACAAGTTAGATCTTTGAGGTATGGTTATCCGAAACAAGTCACGTCTGGTGGCTAAGCGTTATAGATGGGAGGAGGGATTGATTTGAAGAATCATTCGCACCGGTAGCTAGACTTGAGGTTGTCTGATTTTTACGGCATTTGCGGCTCACATGAACATCACGGTCTATCGATGGATGTCAAAACCGCTTTTACGAATGGTAAACCAAGGAAACAATATATGTTAGCCAACCTAAGGATTTGTTGATCCGAGTTCCCTAATCACGTCTACAAACCGAACAAGGCTCTTTATGGTCTCAAACAAGCCCCCAAGGCGTGGTATGATGAGTTGTCATCCTTTCTCCTTACTCATAAGTTTATCAAAGGATTGGTCGACCTACACTCGCTTATTCAATATCATGGGGCACACATTTTAATTGTTCGGTTATGTGGATGACATCATTTTTGGTTCTACCCACAAAAAGTACTCAAATGCTTTTTCAAAACTGATGAAAACAAATTTTGAAATGTCAATGATGGGTGAACTTACATTTTTCTTAGGACTACAAGTTCATCAATCACCCCGTGGTATTTTCCTTAGTCAGTCCAAATATGCTCTTGAAATATTGAATAAACATGGAATGCAAAGTTGTGACACTTATGCAACACCAATGGCACATACCAACAAACCGGATGTCGATTTATATGGAAATTGGTTGACCTTACCAAATATCAAGTATTATTGGGTCTCTCATGTATCTAACGACCAAGAGACCTGACATTGTATTTTTCGTATATCTTTGCTCCCGTTATCAGTCAAGACCAACTGAAAGATACCTCACTGAGGCTAAAAGAATCCTCCGATACGTAAAGGGAACCATTAATTTGGGGATCTGGTATCCGAAGGATTCTGGGAACTAATAGCTTTTTTAGAAGCTGATTACGCAGGTTGCTTAGATTCACGGAAAAGTACTTCAGGAGGTTTACAATTCCTTGGTGATAAATTGGTGTCATGGCAATCGAAGAAACATGATTGTGCATCGCTGTCCTCAACTGAAGCAGAATATGTAGCCATGTCTGCGTGTTGTGCTCAAGTCATTTGGATGAGAACACAACTCAAGGACTATGGTTATGTATTTGATGTAATCCCGTGCCTCGTGACAATCGAAGTGCTATTGCGATCTCTGCAACACCGCTCAACACTCGAAATCAAAGCACATCGATCTTCGATATCATTTCATCAAAGAGCATGTGGAAAAGGGTACCGCTGAATTATACTTTGTAGGAACTGAACACCAATTAGCGGATCTTCTTACTAAAGCCTTGCCTCCCGCAAGATTTACTGATTTGATTCACCGAATTGGTATGCGGTGTTTGACTCCAGAAGAACTGGATGAACTTTTAACACATTCTTAAAAATAGTCAAACACCAAAACCTCTTTTGTAAATAATTTTCAAAAGCAAAATACAAAAATTTAAAATCAGATAAAATCCAAAAATATTCTTCTATCTAAATTTCTATCAAAACTAAGCATTGCAAGTCCAAATCTTCCGTCAACACTGTGTTCCATCAAACATTTCACAATTTTTCCCGAACAAGTGTTGAGGGGGAGAAAGTAAATATTTTTCAGTTTCATAAAACCTTGTACTTGCATGTTACCATAATTATGTTGTATCTTCAGTAATGGTGGATATGTTTCTTATTAAATACTCTCCTCGGACTCAAATGTTTTAAAATTTCATCATTTCAAAAGTCGAGGGAGAGTATCGTTAAGTTTCTTTTCTTAAATTAGTTTTGTCTAACCAAAGTGGAAGTTAATGGGTCTTGGTTGAAAATGGTTGAGGTAGAGGGACTAATCTTGTCATTTTTAAAAAGTAATTTTAGACAAAACCACTCACCTAACTATTAACTCTTCTCATTTAATATTTCAACAACCAAGATCCACGTCTAGTATTCAATCTTCAAATCCGTGTTACCAAATCATAAACTGTAAGTTGTAATAGCTTTTGATCATGATTTCAAACATTGGTTTTAAATAATTTTCAAATCCAACGGTTAAATCATTCAAAATCATCGAGTTTTTGGTTTACGCGTACGTGTATGAACAAGATGTTGCCAAAGTGTGTTTTGGATGAAATAGCTTATGTTAAAACCTTTAAAAATGTATCTTGAAGCTATTTTCATCAATCGTTCTCACCCAGAAACCAGAATTGATAAATTTTGAACAATTAGGGTTTATGTACGCATTTAGGGATTTATTTGTTTAAGTGTTTGGCTTTGATTAGATGCTTAGGATAGGTTTAGAACTATGTTAATTACACAAAATTAGCCTTGAATCTTACCCAGAAACAACAAATGTGGATGATTTAATTTTTAGGGTTTATAGGTCAAAGAACACGATTTTTTTTTATTCATTGGGTATTTTGTGTTAAAACTTGTTGCAATCTGTTCCTTTGTCATCTAGGATAGTGCAGAAACAAAGTTTGATGATTTTCAGTGGCTAAATTTGTTACGCGTAGTTTCATGTTTAGGGTTTTAAAAACTCTTATGCGTAGAAAGTGTGTAGCATATGATATTAGATTTTATGCATGTTTTGTGGTTCTGGAAGTGTTAGAATTGATTTGTAATCATGTTGTTATGTGTAATTGTTACAGGTTGATTAGCATAAAGATCATAATCAAGGTGTTCATGTGTTACGATATGGAATACCTTATGCGTAAAGGTTACGATAAGAGTAATCTTCACGTAAAACTTACGCATAAGGGTCTGATGAGGACTCACGCGTATCACGGAAGGATATGTGTAAACTTGGATGTTTACTCCTAAGGGCTACTCTTACGAGTAAACCTTACGCGTAACTCCGTTTGCCTAAGCTTACGCGTAAGCATATAAGCTACGGGTATGCCTTTACGTGTAAGAAATTCTTACGCCTAAGGGTTGCCCTCATGCTCTAGCTTACGCCTACGCCTAAGGTACATTATTTACGCATAAGCTCACATGCTTACGCCTAAGCCAACTTGTCACTTTATCTTGCAATGTTACGCGTAAAATACTTGTAATAAGTTACTCATAAGTCACAAAACCAAAATGTCACTCATAAGCTATAATAAGTTAAAATGTTGTGTGATTAAGTGAAATTTGGACATTAAAATTCAAAATTAACATACTCACGTAACTTATCACTTCGACTTTAGACAATTGGGCTTAATGTGACTTTGGACTCGTAACATTCATAATCATGACAACATTCAATCAAATAATTGGACAATAAAATCAAACTTAGACTAACTTAATGTCTTTCGATATGTTGGTTCTTTTGTCTCAATATCTTCGGATCGCAAATGGACGTCAATCAGGAAAATCTCAATGCCTCTAATGAACTCACGATGGCTGATATCTTACCTACGGGTTATCACAAAACTATTGGAAAGAATAATCTCAGAGTCGACTTTGAAAACTTCACATGTTCCGAATCCTCATGCAGAGTCGCAGTTGACATACTCAAGGATCATCCTACCATCTCATGCTATCTAACTCTGCTTCTGTGCCTGAAATCTACATTCACCAGTTCTGGCACACCATGGACAAAATCGATGGTCAAGATGCTGTGAATGTGACCATTGGCACCAAAGAAGTCAAAGTTACAGTGGCAAATCTTTGAGTTATTCTTCTTCTACCAGCCATTCAGTCTACTGAATACAATCCAAATCCTAGTGAAGAGGAAGTATTGCAGTTCATGGTTGACATTGGATATGACGAAGCTTCTGGTATCATCACCAAACATTCCAGTGTTGATCTTAAGAACATCCCACAGCCGTGGAGGACTCTTTATATCATGATCGCCAAGTCTGTCTCAGGGAGAGATAGTGGACATGAACACCCTAAGCTGATGCACCTTCAAACCTTTTCGGGAATGGTCAACAAGAAACACATTGACTATGCAAGCTTGATATGGGAAGACATGATGCAACATCACAAGAAGCCTGGTTCCAAAATTCCCTTCATCAGATATACAAAGTTGCTGATCCACAACCTCCTCGGGAAGCACCCTGATATCTCGATGAGAATCAATGACCCCAATACACACTCAATGTTGTATGAGCCTACATTGAATACTGTCAGGTTCAAAGACACCTCAACCCGTAAACAAGGTGCGGAACTACTTGATTGCTTGATCACAGATGAAATCAAGGCCCTTCCGTCATATCTTCGTTACAAGGAAGCTGTGAGTGCGGGTAAAGTTGGTTTTATGGATGAGAAGAGTACTTCAGTGGCTACTACAAGGGCAAGAAGAGCTGGAAGCACTGTGTAACACCCCAACCCGGCAAGGGTAGAAGTATCAAATTCTGGTGTCATATCAGAACATACAAATAAAATTTTGCAAACGAAAGCCTTATAAAATGAATTACCAAGTCATATAAACGAATGACCTACAAAGAAAAATACAAAATCCAATATGAAATGAAATCTCAAAACAATAGCTCTTCAAATTAAGTCCAAAGTAATAAGGTAACTAGGGTCGGTCCACTCAAACATTCCAACTCTCACCAGTCAAAGCCCATCTTGAAACCTAAAACCCGCCAGCAGAATAGAAATGGTTGAGCTTAAAAGCCCGGTGAATGGATATAACAAACGAAAGCTAAACAAAATCGAAATACAAATGAAACAAGGAAGGCGATAACAATGTCGAACGAAAAGAGAACAATGAGTCAAAGAGAACTGCATAACACAATAATAACAGATATCCAGAAAGAACAGATAACAAAGGAGAACAAAGCAAACCAACACGTCGATGACATATATATAATCACATATAAACAACCAGACATACAAGCACCGAAACATAATCAAACATAACAGGTATACAATTAAATCAGGAGAATCAGAATACATATAAGCCAAGCGGAGAACTGAGAGCAAGCGGAAGCAATTAATTAGAAAGTGAGCATGGCAATCACACAAGTCAAATAACCCACATTTAATAACATAACAAGATATCATAACAAATGAAGTACTAATAACGATGAAACATGGTAGCCACATGTATCAGGTAGGAATACGAACAACATTATAATTGAATGTCATATAAATTCTTGCCATTCAAACTAACTTTTTACTTATGACATGACAATTAAAACTGTTTCCAAGCAATCAAAGTAAATTCTTGCATATATATTCGATTTAAATTTATAATGGCATATATATATTTTTCAAAGCTTATATATATATATATATATATATATATATACACTAGTTCGAAGCCATGATAATGCGGAGCATGTTTATAATTATTTGTTTGTTGTTTTTTGTTAGCGTAAGCATGTGTAGCTACGTTTTTAAAATAATGTTATTTGTTTTGTTGTTTTAAGCATTTGTTTGTTGTTTTTCAAACAATATTATAAGATATTTTTTTAAAATTTTATTCTTTATTTTTAATAAAATAAATGATTATAAATAATTGAATGGTTTTAATGGATGGTTAATAAGACATCATATATAATTTTTACTACATTAATTAATATATGCATGTTTGTAAAGTTGTAGATAATGAAAATGTATTAAAGTGATATAACAATTAACTTAAATTCTAAACTAAGCTTCTTTGTAGACAACATTAGTTGTTGATGTGCTCCAGTATGCACGCATCAGGATTTCTACCACGTCCCAGGTCCAAGCATTACCAGCAAGTGCGCTCTTTGCCTTTTGAGGCGTGCGGAAGCACGGGACTAAAATAGTGAACGTTTTAGGGAAGATACTCAGCTCCCCCTTTCCGGATTTTCCTGTGATAAGAGTAAGAAATGAGAAAATGTGTATCCCTTATTCATGAACAAGAAAAGAAATGATATATGGGTGAACATTAGAACCTCGGTGGCATCACGTCGAAGAGCTAGCATACCAGCTTCTACATAAACAGCTTTCAGTTGTGCTCCATTAAAATCATCTGTAGACCGAGCCAACTCTTCAAACCGTCGACCAGTCTGATCGGCATGAGCAGCAACTGCAACATAAGAAATTCCTCTGCACAATTTTAACTAAAAATTCCAAACAATTAGATATTAAATTTAAATGATGATGGTAAGTGCAGATCCATTATGGCTACATGTGTTTCAAACTTTGCACACCTTGTCAAGTAAAATCTCGAGAGAGTAGGATCGGGAATGGTGATGATACGTTAACTTTGAGCCTTCGCATAAAAATCCCAAGAATTTACTTTGATTGCTTAGAAACAGCTTTTAATTGTCATGTCAAAGTGAAGACATAACTCACTTGGTTCAATCCAAGATAATCGGATAACACGAGTGCCGGAGATCTTTGGTGGGCGTTAACCAATCGACCAATTAACACCGATGGGTAAGCAACTAAAAGAAGACAATATGTTAATTTCATGAACAATAATCATGATCAATCATGTAATTGAATTATATATGGTGGTTAAATACCTTGTATTGTTGTATACTGAGTGGAATGCCAATCTCCGGGCTGCGTACATCATTTAGAACCCGCAATGTTTTACTCATCTCCTGAATGCTCTCACGTTGAAATTGGCTGCCAAACCCAACTGGACATCACTACCGTTACACGTGTACTTTAGTACGTGTATATTTTCTGTTGTTCGCAACTAATAAAAAAAACGTACGAAGCAATGACCAGTTGAAACCCAAAACCATGTACAACTGTTACCTTCGATCCACCATGAGTTGCACTTTCCCACCAGGACCATGCAAATCACAGAAAGTTATATTTGATAAATACCATATGTTCCTCACACGGTCTGAAAATAATGCAATTATCAACATCATTATAAAAGGAACATATATAATTATAAAATGTAAGATCGTGTACCAAATTATGCTTACCAGCCAAGGATTCTTATGCACCTTCCCGATGCTCCTCATTTTCTAAGTTTTCATACTTCTGTCTATATTCAGGAAAGGAAATTGTTTGCTGGAATTTGTGAGGATACGGATATGACTTGTGGTTTTTATTTTTATGATTTTGTGGATCAAATATATACTAAAAAGTAATTAAAAGTTAAATGAAAGGGTTAGGATATATAATTAATGTTACCATAATCCATTAAACGACTAAAAGCAGGTAAGTACTTTGATTTGTTCGATATATTATTTAAAAAAATTTAAGATATTTGTAATTTAAATTTATATTGTTTAATATAAATTAGAATAAAAGGAAAAAAGTTATTTGAATGTAACTTATACTTATAGCTATAGTATTGATAATTTATTAATTCTTAGAAACGAATCACCATTGTTGATTGATATAAACCATTAAAATAAAAGTACATCAAGTAGCACAAAACGTTGTTTGTTTTATCAGTTTAGTTACTCACTCAGTCGTAACAAAGAGCTCTCAACCCTTCTTTGCTCTTAGCCCTTGAAACAGTTGCATACAACTGACCATGAGGAAACCAGGACGCTTTAAAAAAAGGCCAACTTTTGACAAAGTTTGCCCTTAACTTTTATTGATAGTCATCGCAAAACACATTGATATCGGGAACTGTCTTCTGTTGAGTTTAAAAGGCATTTTCTTGTCAGACGGGTTTACGACCATACGTGTCTACGTGATATTGCACATATTTGACCAATATCACCTCAAGATATAATCCTAGCCTCAATGTTGTTTACTTCCAATCTCAAGATTTGCAACCTTGTACCATTACAAAGTCCAGCCCTTTGATCAATGTTACAAAGGTACATATCAGGGGCACCTACTTTCAATGTAAATTGGTGGTGACTCTCATATATAATATTGGGAATGGATCCACTAAGAATAAATAAAATAAGAAGAATGAGAAATGTTTGTAGCCACACATTTCAAATGAAGAAGCAAAATTTCATAGGAGATGCATCTTATTTTGTAGGTCTATCTGAAATGTACGATTGTGGTTACTTCTCATTCTACATTTATTTCTCGTTTGATCCTTACTCATATAATATTATTGTTAACATTATACTAAATATCACTTTTGAGTAAATGTTTGTAATTTAATAATTGATCAAATGGTATTTAAAATTGTTTCGATTTTTGAATATCATATATATTAACTCAGATGCATAAACCATGATATTATAGAAACAGACCGACATCTGTAATTAAATATATATACGATCCGTAATTAAATACATATGTTGTTTCATAAAAAAGTGAAAAAATGCAACGACATTACTAATAAAACATACGTAATTACAAAGTTGTATATTACATTTTAAATATGAAAATAGAATTATATAAAGTAAATTTGATCTATTCTTAATCTTTCGTGAACGCATTTATATCTTGTCATCCCATTGAAAATTTATTCATGTAAATGTACAAAAAAGGTGGGTAAAAAATGGCTGCAAAAGTGTCAAATGAATAAATTAAGTAACGGTTAATGAATTATGAACACTGTAAAATATTTATACGGTGAATAGGGAACAAAAAAAAATGAATGGTAATCCGATATGATTAAATAAAACTTAATGTCGGTCCCAAACTTTAAATGAAATCGTCATCTAATTAAAACATGATAACATAAAACCTGTTGCTCCAATAAAGATAACTAAAGAGCAGAAGAAATTATTATTGATACATGAATGAATGCAGTATTTACAAATCAAGAATCTTAAAGATTAACTTGGATTTTTTTTACACAAATAGATAAATAAATAAAAGTAAATACTTGCTGGTTGATGTCACGGTCTTTGTAAATACCAGCACCAATAGCACGTTCTATTTATGCAACAGATGGTTTCTTATACACTACTTGTTTTCCAGCAGGAACTAAGGGCAGTACTTGCAACGGAGCACTCGTAATTCACATACGCCCAACCCAAAAGATAGCTAACTGCTCATTCTATTATAATGAAAACATGATTTTAAGAATGCTTTCAACTGCCCACTCAAGCTTGTGGCCGTTGTGATTAAAAGAAGAAACTTATAGTAGATACTATAATGAAGTATAAAATTATACACGAACTTAAACCTTTCATTTACTTTGAGACTGAGAAAGTACGGTCTAAACTGAGAAAAAAGTGTATATTACCTTATGCCTTTTTTACACTCTCAGTGGCCTCTACTATTACTTTTTCTGTCCACGGTGTTATCAACTCCATATTGCAAGCATTTCGTATACTGCTTTTTAGCATTTTCAATTTCTCCCACTGCAAGGTAACAATTGCATATGTACAAATTATACCAATGAAAAGCGATGAAAGTTACAGTAAATGATATGAAATATAAGTTTAGATTAGAAGACCTGCAGTACCTTTATGGATATAGAAGACCACAAATCAGTTAATGGTTGTTATGTTCAACTATATAACATCCTATATAGGTAGCTAAATGGCCCGTGACACACGTCTATATTTTTGAGCTACTTCGCAAATATACACACGTCTATATTTCTCCATCTTTTACTATAAACCTTTTAAAGTTTATATGCATTAGAAATTATACAAGTACAATTCGGGCCATTTTCCCTTTAGCTAGTTCTTTTTGCCCTCAAAAAAGACGATAATCAATTCGCAAATATAGATAAGAACTTACTATGGATCAAGATAACATGTCGTGTCAGTAACGTTTGTTAATATATAGGTAGTGTGATCATCAGGAAGACCCTTTGAATGACCAAAACTCTGCTTCACCAGTGCCCATATGGGCTGTGTAAACAGAACCGAACATCCCTTGGCCTATTGTGGATGTGAATTTACTCATTGCTTTATATCTCTGTTTGATCCAGAAAAACAACAGGATATAGGATAAGAATACAAACTTCAAGAAAATAGCAGTTGAATATACTCGAGAATACCATATTTGACATACCTGGTACTCTAGAATTCCAGAAGCTGCAACTGCATGAGATTTTTCGGCCCACTAAACCAAAACAACATCCTATTATTTATAGACAATCTTGCTGACTCTATATCCATCGATGAGTCTGATAACATTGTACATGAGTCGAAGCCATTTGCTCACATGGGGACAGTTGATGCTCTCCTATAACTACTATTACCTATCTGAGGTTGTCTCTAGTGTAATCTAAAAGATAGTAGTCCTATTATTACTAAAAGTACTCCAATCACTACCATCAACGACTGAGATTGCACCACCATGATATTGCATATTGTATCTGGTTCATGCTGGTGTACCTAGTCCAGGAAAGTCGGTAAAGGTTCAGTAAATGATTACCATCATGTCCTTCACCCGAAGGGTTACCCCGTCCATCTTCGAGTCTTACATAGTGTGCATGTGTTAATTAACATAATTTGTAGCAAAGATGCTCATTTGGGTAAACTGACTCACACATCACATGGGTGTTTAATCGGTCACTTAAGCACAAGGGTTGTCCATGACTGCCACCTAGAGTGTTATTCAATCAAAAGAACATCAATGTTACTTCTACCAAAATCATTACAAAATATTGTTTAGCTTGACTAAAATAGATTAGAAAATTAACACAAACTTGTAAACTTGCCACTCGTAAGGAGGACCATAACTGCATCCTTTGCTATTCGGCTATTCCTATGCTCAAACTTAAGCGTTTCTTGTAAGAAGATATGCACTGTACCAATGACTAAACCCCCACCCCTGCACCCCACCAGTTCCACCAAGAAACACCAAAGGTATCCTATTTTCCCCCAAAGGTCTAATTGTACTACAATATGTATCCAGCTAAAAAGATTAGCTTAAGTGTGTTTGTGATTTCTTACTTTAAAAGAACTATTAGAATAAATGATATCAACTTGTTTACTTATCTCGTGATTTATTCGGTGTCCCTCGAAACTGTTTATCTACCCACACACCCTTTTATTCTACTTTTTACTACAATAAGCAAGATTCTTATATTTAGGTTCCAACCACTGAGTTCACATTCGCTATACCATATATATTTACAAATAAATTCCTACAATTAATAAGATTACTATTGTACCTATTATTGATTTGTTAATATTGCAGCACTGATTTAATCTATGTCAATTCAGTTTATGCTGTTACATCTTTGTTTCGATGGGCTAAACAACATTTATCATGTGTTAGTTTCTGGTTTTGGTTGTATTAGAATATAGTCAATATACAATGGATATGCTTTGGGACAGAAGGATTCAAACCTCCGAATAGCGGGACCAAAACCCGTTGTCTTACCGCTTGGCTACGCCCCATTTCTATTTTTATTAGATACTTATACTATTAAAGAATAATTATACTCTTGATGGATATTGTTAATACATTATAAAAATTGTAAATAAGGATCACATATATTGCCAAATGAAAAAGAGAGTATGTAAGAATTCTATGATTACAATAATTTCACCTGTGATAAATATTCATTTTCATACAGTTCCTTGTTCTGTAACAGAAGATCTGCTTATTTGGCCTACAACAGAAACAAAGGTCAAAGCAATTAGAGAATAGGTAGCCAAGTGAAATAGTTAAACAACTAAGGATAATAGATATTATATATCGACATTAGCATGACACCTTCAGCATCCTAATTCGACCACCTACATGAGAAAGGCCATTAATAATTGCACGTTCCAGATAGTCAACAATTTTGGCTTGTTTGAAGAATGGGTGCTTCACGGGCTTCTCTGAAGTGGGAAATTTATTTGGGTCTTTTACTAAGCAAGTAGCAAACATATCTCTAAAATACTGAATAAAACATGTGAAGTTAGCATTAAATTTGGTGATTTACATTGACTGCATGATGACACAAACCTTTAAAAACTTGTTGTCCTATTCATAATTGAGACCTGGTGGTGCATTTTGCAAAGTCATAAACAAAACCCGCAAAGTGAGGTCAAAGGGGTGACGTGGTTGAAATCCTTACAACCTTTACTTTTAACATAGTGGTTGTGTCACGTGTCTGCTCTTTTCTGTGCATCTATTATTAAACAACCTATGATTATTCTATAAGACATAAGTTATAATAAGCAATCCCAAATACCCATATCAGTTTTACTACATGCCTAAAAACTACAACTTAAAGAACGCAATAATGGATAATCACAAGTTCACAACCAAACCAATGTTTATGCCTCCAATTCAACGGGAAAAAAATATTAACCTGAATGTGTTTGTTGTACTGCCTGCTACTGTAATTCCAGGTGTGGCCTTTGGCCTTGAGATGGCTCATTCTGTAGCATATTGAAGGTCACGGGTCTTCTATGAATACCAAAATGCTTCATCTTTGGTTTATCTTGGAGAATCATCTTTAGTACTCCATAAGTTTATTCAGGTTGAGTGTTTAGAACATATATATCATGAAAAGATAAAAAGAAAAAAGAAAAATAAATTGAATATACATACCTTTTGTTGCACAACAACCTCAGATGAAGCATCAAAAGGAAATGAAGGCCAAGTTTGTTGGCCTTGGCCACGGTACCATGCTAAGTGAAGCACTGTAAACAAAGGGTTAATTGTAGATAATAATAGACTTGTATGAAATCAATAGTCGAAATTAAGTGTCTACATGTTGACTTGACTTTTTTCTATATTAGACCCGTTCCCAATCAACTATGCAAGTATCGTGAACTGCCAAGCTCATAAAAAAACTTCATCGAGTCTGTTTACTAAAAAGCTCAAGAAATGGTAGTTTTTTATAGAATTTATTACCTTAACTCGGCATAGAGAATATAACTCTCCACGCATACGATAATATTCTTTTTCTATTTTTTTTGTCACTATTCTATCTTTGTGATGGTCAGCAGTTGCATTGACCAAGCTCAATCACAAGGTTAGGACCCATACTTCCCTTGTACAAAAGGAAAGATACTCAGGAGCACCCATAGACAATCAAACAATCCAAACAGGCGACCGTAGTTTAGGCGATCGATTACTAAAAATATGCATATTGAAATTATTTTCTAACATGTACTTCCATGATTCTAATGGCCTCATTAGCTGATTCGTCGCTATCATAGTCCACGAAACCCAAACCCCTACACCTCCACCCGTAGGATTCCTACTGTGAAATATATATATTATGATGACTTGTGTCTGGATGGTTAACCTTTTGTATTCCACTAAGATATTATAGTTTAATGATCAATGGAATCCTCCATCAAGTGAAGGACATATATGGTGTATAACATAAGTTTATACTGTTGGGTTTTACTAATCATAACAATTATATAAAAACAAGTAAACATCATCAAAGCATGCAGCGGAAGTAATAGGAATAATACTTGTAAATTAATTAACCAAATTAAAAGTATATGCGTACCTTTTGCGAATCAATACAATTAGGGTTTATGAAAAAACCCCCAATTAAGATCAAGGAACAAGAAACCCTAAACCCTAATAAATTAGGGTTTATGAATGTCGACAAAAACCCTTGTCGACCCACCAAGATATGCAAACACAAGTGCGTTTGCTCTTCATTCTTGTACACACGTATTAGTAGCGAATCAATGAGAAAAGCTAGGTTCTTGAATCACAAACAACCAAAACACTTAAGTTGAGCTAGAAGAAAATCCATCCCTAAGGGATTAGGGGTGGCTGATCGGTTCTAGCACACAAGAGGAAGAAGAAGAGAAGTTAGGGTTATTAGGGATTCAAGATTAAGAATAATGAAAACAAGAGGCCTTGTATTTATACTATTCTAATACTTGGTCTCCAAGTTAGGGTTGGACTTCCCTAATACCCATTCGACCGGTTTTAGTATCCTAAGGGGATTCTAGAACCTTGCCAACTTCTATTTTCATCTCTAGTCCTTTAACTTGTTATTTAACGACCGTTAACCAAACCTCGTTAAATACTAACTCTAGTTAAGTGTTTTATTCGTGATCAAATAATTAAATATAACATTTTATATATTAATTATTTATACATTGATTCTCATACGTAATGTGTGCAATCCCGAAGTCTCGAGTTCGAATCCGGTCATACATATATTAATAATTATCCATAAACCTTCAACTCCACTGGATATTACTTAATATAGTAATGACATTGGTTTAGTCTAGCCTAACACGCCAATGCCCCGATCGAATTGAGTGTGGTTTCCGAAAACCATTTTAATGATTCATCATTAATACTTATCCTTTACTTATAATACTTCATTAACTCGTGAATATGGATCGAGTCATTTCAAAAGTTAATATTTTTGTTTCGTTATATCCGATTGAACAAGATTACCAAATCATCCGAACGTATTCCGATAGATCTTGGGTAAGGCCTTACAAACATCTTGCCAATCCTACGAGGGCCCAACAAGATATGCTTTGAAACAGATTCAAGGAGCAAATTCTCTTGACTACAAGCAAAACTCATGAACTTTGCAACACTTCAAAATAGCCCTTATAACCACCTTTACGGATAACGTTAGACTATTCTACACAAGTGTGCTACATTCATAACAATTATCCGTATCTCAAGTCCGAGGATAAATATACATGATTTACTTAATGACAAGGATCCATAAAGTACAATCATGTTAAGTTGATCTGCCCCTATATTCAATTCATTGAATATCATGTGAATTTGGCATGTCCTACGCATCAATATACTTAAAGTATATTCTACCAAAACTCAGATTTGTCTTAATTCAATGACATTCCCACATCATTGATTGACAACGGACTTTTAGAATAACATAAGTTATTCACGGATTAAACATGCAAATATAGGATATAATATTAAGAAAATGAAAAATAAACATAACCAATATTTTATTTCATTTAAATAATATTTGTTCATAACATCCCTTATCCAAATACTAAATACTAAATAGATCAATGCATGATAATACTTGTTAATGAATTATGCCTCAAGTGATGACAATCATACTTGTTGACAAGGCATAATTTCAACTAACTTTGATCTATTGGAATTTTGAGAATACTTATTTCAAGAATTCAACTAGTGAAGTTCTTGTATGTGTGCATTCAAAATATCTTGATATTGCCACATAATATTTCATAAAGTGTGTGACATCCTCAACCACCAATTTATGACAATCAAACTTTCAAACATTTTAAAGTTTAAATTATTCTTATTCTTTATTGTATAATGCAACTATGCTCTTAGTTGAGCACAACTAGTTCACATGGCCATTTACAAGGATGAAATCCTACCATGACTAGTATTGAGTGTCATCTCAATTAAACCAAAATCATTGTATACAAACAACAATATGCTCTTTTAAAATTTCGTAAACTTCAATATCTACAGTGTAATGTTTGATGCCTTCAAACTTTCAAGTTAGTTAGCTATGACAATTACGCAACAATTGTTGTATTGCTCATCCATAGAATTTTGAGAGCAACTCCAGGCTGAGGAATGTAATTCTAGATTCAAACATATTCTATTAGAATATTCATTACACTAGTTATCTAATTAGATATCAATGTTGTCAAATCATCTTGCATTCAAGCATGATACAACAATAGCATGATGTACATGAAAAATCCTTGTGTCAAACTAAGATTTCATTCATGTTCTACATATCCATTTTCCAAATGGTATATCATGTTCTATATTAGACTCATTTATATAATACCACACATGTTTACTAATAATAAACATATACTCCAAGGTTGTATGTCTTATTTTCTAAATCTTTCAAGTGAAGTTCCATTCCAAATTAAACTAACATTTATCTTAGATGGAATGTTACTACTCACAACAGTTAAGATTTAAAGAAAATAAACATAATACTCCCACTAGCTTTCAGAAATATTTAGAAATTATCTTATTTTAATTTTAAACCAAAACTTAGATTTAATAGTTAAACATAAGAATCATCTCCTAGATGCATGCATATATCCATTCATGGATTCTTGTAGTTTGTACATTTCCAAATATTATGTGAATTCATAAAACTCCTTTGTATTACTTATCGTCCTCGCAAAAGCAATCACACAAGAAAGAATTTTAATATTCCATTGTCATTTTTCATATCAATGAAAATAAGTATGACAATTATAATCATTATATATTTAATGTGCCAAGGAAAGAATATTCAAACACAGTTAATTGCATAAGTGTGATTAATAATCTTGTAGCCACCTGTAAAATTTCACTATCATCAATCTTCATATTAATATACTAGATTGTTTATCAAAACTTATTTGAGCTAAATTGAGCATTTTAGCATGTACGTTTCATTTTATTGCATAAAAATTTATGCAACTCCGAGTAGTCTTATTTAATCATGCCGATAATTGCGATAAGCGAAATCGGTCTCACAAGAAATTTTCTTGTCTTACGAGCCATGCGCGATCCGACACTAAATTAGTTATGGCTAAAGTCAAATAAATATTTCTCGAGTTAGAATTAATAATTCATTTATTTTATTTATTACCTTTATAAAACATGCCAAAAATTATATATTATCGTTAGTCAAAACATCAAACCGGACACCGTGACTACATTTAAGCTCAAACGGGACACGATATACATAACGAAAATTTGAGATCTTTTCTTTCTTTTCTTGTAACCGAATGTACCCACAAAGTACCCCCATCTCTTCCAAAAACTTGCAAATGCATTAACCTTGAAACCTTGTTTGAGAAATAAACTTAAAACCCATCATGTATCTAGATATTTGACTTTTGAGACAAGAAGAAACATGTTCCCCATGCACATACAACTCATCTCATCTTTTTCTTGTCCTTGTGACTGCCGAATACCACTCAAAAGCCAAAGACCATTTGCTTGTTTCTTAAAATACTTCCTAGGTTGTAGTATAATCAAGTCTCATGTACCAATGCTCAACAAAACTCTTGGTCTTTAACTAAAGGGTTTTCTTCTTCCTTTCTTCTTAAAGACCCACGAGCCAAGCTCCTCACATATCTCATTTACAAAATCTCATTCAAAAACCTCTAAGTGTATGCAAAGCTTAGCCTTGGAAGTTTGGATTTCTCTTGGGTTACTCTAGCTCACGTCGACACACTTACTCTTCCACACCCTCTTCAAACTCATTAAACTTCCAAACACTCAAAGGAAAACTAAGGTTACTTGGAAACGAGCATAAGGGTTTTGGAAGCAAGGTAGTCGGGTTCACTTTGGAAAGCATATCGGGTTTCTTTGGTTATCATTCTTGTCTACACGTATTCTCCACCACCATTCTTAGTGTCGTAAGTCCTTCCTCTTTTCTTTTTCCGTATATAGGACGATGTAGTTTCTTAACCATTTAAAAACACATCGATGCATTTTCACGACACTTGTACACAACCTCATTATAACAAGCTACGTTGTCAACCCATTTTGAAACCAACTACATTTCGAAACTAACTACATTTCGGAACAAACTAATAAACTTGAGTGGATAGAAACTCGTTTTGTTGACAACCCATTTCGAAACTAACTACACACGCAAATGTGAGACTTAGATTATTCCTATACTCACCGACACACTCCTCATCACTTTAAGGATTCTAAATATTAACCTTGTGCTTACCTTGATTCTTTAAAGATACATATATACTACATTAATACTACATGTTAGTATCTATTATTAGTTCTAATATTGCAAAATCTAAAAATGTATTTCTTGAATGATCTATGACTCTCGACATATATAGTTGCACCTTAAAAACTTTCATGCAACTTAAAGAATATAAGAAGATAGCACAAATGCATGCAAAACTTTCGAACCATGGCTACTGAGAAGAATTAAATAGCAAGCATGAAACAGTCGACATAACCATTAAATAGAACTACGCTGTGAAACCCAACACAAAAAGGCCCTTGGCTCAGTTGGTGGGAGCGCTGGCTGTTGGCAGGGGAGGTTGTGAGTTCGAATCTGCCTCTTGGCAGTTACCCATTTTTTTGTTGCTATAATTGTAACTTTCGTATTTGACAAATCCAGTCCCCCAACTTCGCACCTCTTGTCATATTTCTTAAAATCTTTTATAAGCTTTATAAACTCATAATGATATCTACGATTTCAACCCTCGACTTTGAACCACTTGACACATTTCTTAAAATCCTTATAAAGTTGAAACTTATAAAAACCTTTACAACTTTGGTCCCTCCAAGATCTACACTTAACGCTTCCCATCCTAAAACTTCTAAAAGATAATAAATTTATATTTTCTACAAGTCTTCGTCACATAAATATAATTGGTACATATTTCTATTTGACAACCACATTTGCATAAACTAGAAAATATTATACTTTTCTAAATATAATATTTTCCCGCAACTTAGATAAAATATATATTGTACATATATATATATATACTTTTCAAAACTAAACAAAATCAAATAAATATAAGTTGATTTATAAATATTTCCACTTTAATAAATATACCGAGCCAACTCTTATATGAATGCTTCAGAACTGTCCCACTCACTTTTCAAGAGCTAAAGACTTATAAGCATTTGAAACTTATTTAAACTTAACCATTGCCAACACAAGCAACAATAAACTCAAACTCTTGAAAATACTTCAACCGCTTTCAATACATTAAACCATGGATAAAACAATAAACTAAGACTTGCCATGCTAATTATAGGTCGCGTGGCGGTACTTCGTGCTCATACTCCTTGACCTTACACTACTCGGATACCATTTGCAAAGGTGAGTTCATAGCCTCGCCTTTACTTATTTCTTTCAAACCCATGAGGAGATGCATGCTATAAACTAGAACACAAGTCTTTTTCTTAAACTATGCTTATCTCGATCATTATTATTATAGCCTAAGTTGCACGCCATAAGTCCCTTACATCATGAACCATTAATCACTTGCTAGTGAACGCGAATATTGTGGATAGTACTATGGGAATTAACGACCCCGACTCGGTTATCGGAAATAACCGGGCACTATATTTGGTTAACTATGGAATTGGCAATTCCATCTCTGAGGGCAATATTACTTACTTACACCAAGTAATTAGGTGTATGCGCTAGTTTGGTGTCATGAGCTTAGTGCATAATAATAATCTATGTTTTCCATGGTGATTGTATTCAAGCAATTATCATCTCTTACTTGTGTTCAACTTATTATTTAAACCTATGAATATCACTCAACTTTTGTTGACTTTTTAAGCATGTTCATCTCGGTACTAATTAGAATATCATGGGCGTGGAGCGGATGTGGTGGGACACTTGAAGTGGTGTTGTTTTCAATTAAAGTTATCATTTCGTAAATATTTAAACTATCTTTTGTGTAACTTCAAAACATGTGGTATTCCCTTTTGTGTTTCCAAAACGCTGAGATTTATGAAATGGTAACTACTTTTTATTAAAACGTCTCTTTAGAGCCGTTTTCTATAACTTATGACTATGATCCTCTAAGTAATACCCCAAATAGTCTTCCGCTGTCACATTGTGATTTTGGGGGTGTTACAAATCTTGTCACAAGTCATGCATTAAACACATGTACAATATTGTCCATATGATTTCTACACAAAGATTTAAACCACTAGGGTTTTCCTTCCTTTGAAGAAACTCATCTTTATTAAGATAAACCAAGTTTCCAAAGTTAATTATCTTTTTGGACAGCATCTTAACATTCATAGTATAAATAATTTACCACAATTCAATATTAGGTAATATATCATTATGATTAACAGGTTTACCATGATCCTGCAACTCATATATCTCAGCACATCAATCAATTATCTGAGAATCCTTACGGATCTATGAATGAGAATTCCACCATCTTGAGGTCAATCATTTACATGTTTAGCCTCATCATGTTATTCACTAGTGTGTTTTAGAAGATTATGTGTTTTGTAATTTAATCTCTTCAAGATCTAAACAAAACTCCCACTTGCTTTTGTAATTAAAGACTATCTATAAATACTTTGTAATTAGAACAACACTAAATTGTTTTCTTTTGGATATTACAAATCACATTAATAGTTCAGAAATCTTGTTCGTTAATAACCTACTCCATAAGTAGTTTTAACAAATCAGAACTTCAATATATAAGACTCAATGTGATTCATCATATTCCATACTAAAATGGTGTCTTAATAATCTTCTAGGTTTGAGTTTTATTAAGTATATCCAATCAATACTCAATTTTCTAACCTTGGTAACTTTTGGAAGAAAAGAGGATATAGTTATCTTGAATCAAACAATATGACAAAAGTTTGATTCTTCTAACTGAACATACATTATTTCATTAGAATTAATATTGTAAGACAATCTAACAATATGTAAGATAAACTTATTCCTTTTGGCCTACCTATTTACCAACTAAGTCAACTTAATGGTATAATAGAATATTCAAGCCAATTGCATGTTTTATAACATAAGTATTCTTTGACCAAGTCAAAAGATATAACAATTATAATATATTACTTTATATTATAAGTCTTTAAAAGACTTCATGTTTGTGAGTTTATACAGAAACACATAACCATGTATAATTTAAAGTTATTATGAACACCACGTCATGGTTTCAATTAATTAATTTTCAAGTTAATATACTACTCCATCTATTTATGTCATTCTAAAATACATAAATATTTAAGATAGTATTAAATTACTTTTATTTATTTATGTCATTCCATGAAGTTTTCAACTTAAGAAACCGTAAAACATCCACGCCTGATCCCACGACAAGTGGAGATTTACC
The DNA here is from genome assembly GCA_022545495.1 of Chrysanthemum lavandulifolium. Lineage (NCBI taxonomy): Eukaryota > Viridiplantae > Streptophyta > Magnoliopsida > Asterales > Asteraceae > Chrysanthemum > Chrysanthemum lavandulifolium. The sequence goes on from CM040246.1 coordinate 68,535,348, forward strand.
TTGAGATTACAATCTAGCCAAGATCTCACTTAAACTAAAATGTAACTTCAAGTGTTTCTATATTTTGAATGACATACGACATAAAAGTAGTCTTATGTTATAATCTTGACACATGTTTTAAACAAGCCAATCTTATTAGAACATTAATCTCTTAACTTACGATCAAGAGAATGCATTAATCATATTTGTATGTGTTGTTCCTTTGCACACAATAAATACTTCTCCCACTTGTGTATAGAACAACATCATATAGAAGATAAACACCATGACATTCGTTTGTTTATGTGAGCAATATGATAGTGTCATAGATATATAAGCATTACAAGTAGATGTAGGAGCACTTATTTATCAAGGAAACGTTCATGACTATCCTCGAGAATATGAATGTCCACATTTTTCAACGTAATGTATTATTTCAAGAAAATCTAGAAATAATCGAGTTACTACCAAGATGACAAATCTTGTAACTCCCACCCAATTGACAACGTTACAATAATGTCTTATTCAAGAATACACCATACTCCCAACTGGATTTGACAACATTGTAAGTGTTTCATTAATCGGTGAAAATAGCGTCTATTACGTTGCTACCCTTTGTAAGACCATTCGTAACAATTACTTAGGTAATAAAAGAGTGTATTCTACTTTGTAGATGATGAATCATCCATCAATGCTATTAACTTGAAAAATTGAGCATGCAATTTCTTCCTTAATGGGTCTACTATCCCCACAATGGTGTGTAGCACCTTTTAATTTGGTCAAAGCAAAACAACTAGATAAACTATACTAGTTTGTCTTTTACCAATTTTGCGGTAATTAGTCTAGCTTCTAATTTAATAACTCATAAAATGTCAAACATGTTTTCTAGTTGACCAAAATGTCATATAAGAATTCAATCACCACCAGAGGGTAATGAAATCTCTTAAGGAAAACGGTGTGCAATTTTCTTAACTATTAAAGTTGCTATAAGTTATATTAGAATTTAGACAATTCTAATGTTCCTAACATACCTTTCTCAATCATGAAAAAGAATAGGATTGAGTCTCACTCTTCTTCCATGGAAAAGAGTTTATGTTTGTCTTTAGTAAATTTTTCTTGATCAAACATTTGTTTGAAAAGCAGAACTAGATCAATTTACCAAAGCCCAAACCATGTTTATGCTTTAATGTTGCATTAATACAATCAAAAGAATTAACAAAATTCAATTTTAGTATTTTCGATAATTAAATCTTTCAAGAAAATTAAATACCCTTAGGTCAATATTCATATTAACCATATAATTTTCCTTGAATCTAGGACCCTCATTATCATAGTTTCACCACATCGGTTGATCTCGCTAGTGATGAAAGTATAGAATAATGAATCGTCGAAGAACAATAATTGACAAACAAGTTTTCAATTCCTAGAAAATATGGGATTTACAATTTTGCCAAAACAATTATGCAAAACGTAAGCATGTTTTATCCCATCTTATGCCTTAAGTTATAGGTCTCACTAACTAACTTAATTAAGTTGTCTAATTTAGAAGCGCAAATTATTTAGCCGAGGTCTCACACAACATAAAGATTCACCTTGTTATTGTAATCTAGCTCAAGGTCTCACATAACTAAATTACAACTTCAAATGTTTCATATCATTAGATGGCATAAACTTAAATTTTAAAGGGTACAGATTTTGATGTGTAATCAAAACTTATGTATAAAGAAGCATGCATACAACTTTATAGCACAATAAATTTCAAAACATTACTTATAGTTTTAAATTGCTAAGATTAAATTCTACAAAGTTTTATCGATCGTTGAGAAACTTACAACTTTGCACTAAGATGCTTCGTACATAGAATAGTTATACTAAGCGACTCCAATCGAGCATGGGAGGCAGAGGACCATGTAAGACAAGCATAACCTTAGACATCCTTTCGGTGTGGTGTATGCACTTCTTTGAACCTCCTTTTGAGTTTGTTCTAGTGGGTGAGCCGTTCTAACCATTTAGTACAGTCGCATCAATCGATTAAAAGTTCAAGATTTAATACTTAGAAAACAAATCAAATTTTCGCCATTATTTAGTCCATTTAATTTTCTATTCTCAAAAAACCCTTTTTGCTTACTAACATGTCATACAATATAAACAAAAAGCATTTTAATAAAATTAAAAGGAACTCAAATAATATACATATAACTTAACAATTTAACATATGTAAAACAATTAGCCACATGCATAATTATTTCGATAAAATCCAATAAACAATTCTAGGCGTAAAATAATGCATACATCAACTAGGGCTTTCACCTACAAGGTAAGTGAGCCACATGCATCGACAAGTCGATTGTGTAAGCCAAAGTCAATAGTACACCAAATAGCACATAACGAATTTTTATTAGTATAATTGAGGTCTTTCCCAGTTCAATAATTATCAAATAAATAAACATGTGTATATAACTAAACAATTTATCAAAACAATAATCCAAGGCAAAACATGCATGTTCCACTATGGATTCCTCATAACAATTATAATCCCAAGATACGCATAATACATTGCACATAACAATTATTCATTAAAACCACATAAAATAAACATGCAATCCTAGGGTTTCTACAAGTTTTACAAAAAATAAAACCTAATTAAATCAATTAAGGGTAATCGACCCAAATTAAAAAAATTAGGGTTTCAATTTTAAAACCCTAGAAACCAATAAAAGCATGTAAAAATCATAAAGATTCAATTTTATGTGTTTCGCATTAATTACAACATATTAACGGCTCGATACCACTGTTGGGTTTACTAATCATAACAATTATATAAAAACAAGTAAACATCATCAAAGCATGCAAATGAAGTAATAGGAATAATACTTGTAAATTAATTAACCAAATTAAAAGTATATGCACCTTTGCGAATCAATACAATTAGGGTTTATGAAAAAACCCCCAATTAAGATCAAGGAACAAGAAACCCTAAACCCTAATAAATTAGGGTTTATGAATGTCGACAAAAACCCTTGTCGACCCACCAAGATATGCAAACACAAGTGCGTTTGCTCTTCATTCTTGTACACACGTATTAGTAGCGAATCAATGAGAAAAGCTAGGTTCTTGAATCACAAACAACCAAAACACTTAAGTTGAGCTAGAAGAAAATCGATCCCTAAGGGATTAGGGGTGGCCGATCGGTTCTAGCACACAAGAGGAAGAAGAAGAGAAGTTAGGGTTATTAGGGATTCAAGATTAAGAATAATGAATACAAGAGGCCTTGTATTTATACTATTCTAATACTTGGTCTCCAAGTTAGGGTTGGACTTCCCTAATACCCATTCGACCGGTTTTAGTATCCCAAGGGGATTCTAGAACCTTGCCAACTTCTATTTTCATCTCTAGTCCTTTAACTTGTTATTTAACGACCGTTAACCAAACCTCGTTAAATACTAACTCTAGTTAAGTGTTTTATTCGTGATCAAATAATTAAATATAACATTTTATATATTAATTATTTATACATTGATTTTCATACGTAATGTGTGCAATCCCGAAGTCTCGAGTTCAAATCCGGTCATACATATATTAATAATTATCCATAAACCTTTCATATACATATAGTAAAATGCTCCTACATCATCTTATATATAACCAAACATTCACAGTATACCCCAATAACTTATTTCAACTAAACACGTGCTTCTACATCTTATATTTTATGGTACATATTTCAACTTCTGTAATTCACAGTATTTTGATATGTTTTTTAATAATCCACGTGTGGCCTATATATGTATTAGATCAGTGGAATCTTTTTAGTTTCATGGTATTCACACAGAATTTTAACTCCATCTTCATCCTTCACTTTACATGGTTGCTTCATAATATATATATATATATAAGGGGTATGCCTACAATTGACTGACGAATACATGCTGAATGTTTTAACTGAATTATCTTATTTACATAATTCAGTTTTCTAGATGAGAGATCACTCTATAATAGACAAGTATATGTCAAAACAAGAGAATAAACCATACAGTTTACATCTTTTATTTAAAAGAGCTCGAAGGAAGCCTCTGATAATTCAGATCTCTTAGCATCTACTGTGAACTTAAAGTTTTCAAGAGACCCGTCGTTCTTTTGCTGAACGGCAACCACACCATGATTCACTGTGAGAGGTTTGTTATCCTCATGAGGTGACACAATGCAAGGCTTCTTTTCACCATCAATCTTTTCAACTTGGCATTCAATCGACTTTGTCGTCAAGTCCTTCTGTTCTTTCTGGCAGTGACCACAATCTTTACGTTAAACAAAATATATAAGGATTATTTGCATGAAACATCAACGTACTTACTCCTTTGTCATGTTTTAGTTATCCTACTTTTTTTTTACATCCAGGACATCAAAAGTTGGTTGAATCTCAACAAAATGCTTCTATTTCTCCTTTTTTAAAACCAACAAACATAGGTTCAAGAGCCTACACTCATGGCCTCTTAAAGAGCTATGCGAGTTTCTCCACACGCTTCCTCATCAAAAATACCTCGTAAGTGGTCGTAACAACTGTAAAAAAGATAATATAATGCAATTAAGTTTTAGTCTGTTTCAAGTCAAATGTAGAAACTAACCTAATCACTTTTTAACCAAGCCATTAGTGGTCTAAACTAAAAAACCGACCCGAATCTAGTTAGCTTCTCTTTTTCTTTTTTTTATACACGACAAAAAAAAAATTGGATGACTGATCCTATTAGAACACAAATAATTTCTTACTTTAATCACATGCATCTTCTTTTTTCCAAAAAGTATGTTACATGATCATTTTATCTAAACAGTCAAACTCGAAAATTGATCGAAACACTATCGTTAAATCTATTCACTTACCTCGGAGAGAGACACAGTTGGTTTCTCTAGCTCATCTCTATCGATATCCGCACCGGTACCCTGAAATTCTGGACAAAATGCACAATATTTGCTTCCTCACATGTTCCTTGACTTTTTTAAGTCTTGCTCCTTTTTTCCGCCTGTACCTCTTGTTTTTTAATTTAAGAGCGACTAACTATTTTGTATGAAACACGTTACATGGCTGCGTGATTATATTTTTATGAGTTTTGCTACAACCTCCTACCATTTTATCCTACAAATTCTCCTACACACACAACAATATTATATAGTTTTTTTTCACTCATTCTCTCTCCGCATCCAAACCATCCATCCTGACATTTGTCAGAATCTCGTGGGTAGGATATTTTGTAGGAAGAAGTTGTAGGAGATTTTAGCATTTTTGTATTTTTATATTAAATGACTAACAAACTTTGAAAATAAAACCTTCATGCACTCTGGTTATCTCTTAAATACAACCACTAAACAAATCTATTAGGAACAACATACCTTGTTGGTAACCACTGGATCTCGTATACTTAGAGCTTAAAGTTGACAGGAATCAACAAAATTAAGAAGTATCTAGCTTTTAGCATTGTGAGTACTATATCCACAACATATTACATTTTGTATTAGTCTACACTGTAAAGACAACAGACAATACGTGACCATGTGATTTTTAATAGAATCTAAGTTGACAATAAAGAGAATAACGATTTGCTAACTCGATGGTTATATCATGTTTTCTGGAACATACCATACCAGTAAGGTTTTTAAGGGAATAATTAGATAATTTGATATTGTTCCCTTAAAGTTAGTCCCTTTGCAATAATTTGGTGTCCTAATACTTTGTAACTGTTCATTGTCCTAATTAATTGCACATCGGAGAACAATAAGATATCAAACTCACGTGTACATACTACAGTTTGTTTGTATCAGTTTTTAGGCGTCTAAACCGGATTGTTCGCACCTTGCTCTTTAGTGTTATTGGTATATTGATACATTAAAGACACGTGTCAACCGTATTGATATAAGAACATATAGTATTTTTATAAATACTTGACTAATATCGGTATGACTTGCATTAGAGTTTCGAGTTGCATTTTGGGTGATTTGAGCTCCATGCAACTTAAAAGACCTATAATCACATTGAATATTCTTGTGAGTCGGAAATTAAAGAGTTTAAACAAAACAAACCAACAAAACACATAATGAAATCTCTAAAATAGAATGAAGAAGTTTCTGCCAGGATGTTTATCAAACAATTGTTGTCATCCTAAATTAAGGATGGCAATAATCACATACATTATTCACAATTCAAAGTTGTATTCACTCAACAGACACCTGCACTAAAAAAATCATCATTTAAACAAACACTGATAAATGTGCAACACCTATATAACTATTCTCGTGATACAAAACTCATTACTCGGACTCCATGCCACTTTACACACACATCCAAACACCCACCAAGTTAAAATGCCACTTTACCCAATAACACTACGGGTCCAATATAAGATGTATGTACTTCAAAAAAATTACAAAGCAAACAAACGATAGTAATTATAAGTTCCAAAACCAATGGGAAATATAAGTGCACCTTGCTCTTTAGTGTTATTGGTATATTGATACATTAAAGACACGTGTCAACCGTATTGATATAAGAACATATAGTATTTTTATAAATACCTGACTAATATCGGTATGATTTGCATTAGAGTTTCGAGTTGCATTTTGGATGATTTGAGCTCCTTGCAACTTAAATGACCTATAATCACATTGAATATTCTTGTGAGTAGGAAATTAAAGAGTTTAAACAAAACAAACCAACAAAACACATAATGAAATCTCTAAAATAGAATGAAGAAATTTCTGCCAGGATTTTTATCAAACATTTGTTGTCATCCTAAATTAAGGATGGCAATAATCACATACATTATTCACAATTCAAAGTTGTATTCACTCAACAGACCTGCACTAAAAAATCATCATTTAAACAAACATTGATAACTGTGCAACACCTATATAACTATTCTCGTGATACAAAACTCATTACTCGGACTCCATGCCACTTTACACACACATCCAAACACCCACCAAGTTAAAATGCCACTTTACCCAATAACACTACGGGTCCAATATAAGATGTATGTACTTCAAAAAAATTACAAAGCAAACAAACGATAGTAATTATAAGTTCCAAAACCAATGGGAATTATAAGTGCAATGCATATAGGCACTTTGCTACAAAGAATTAAACACCAACCTTGTTGGTACTTGAGACTACATATAACTACTATACATGATAAGTAGTATTTATTTCTCAATAAAATATGATACTATTATTATGGGTGAATGTGAGAAACAATAAAAGTTACACATAAAATTCTTTTCTCAATTTGGATTTCAAGCAAATATTAATATACTAAACAACATTATCAGCCATAAATATAAATGTACTCAGATATTTTTTTAGTTTTTTATGATCCCAACTGATATACTCAAATAACTAAACCATGAAGAAATGTAGGACACACACTTAAGGTGATCTTGCTATAAATAAAGGTTCCGTTCTACCTATTTTCATTTTGAAGTTCCAATAAAATCGTCTTTGGATGAATCAGATGTACAGGAAAAAATTTGATGGCTAAAACGAAACAAATGAAAAGATAAGTTGGTAATTTATGCAAATAACCCGTAACTTAGCTTCTAAAAGTTTAATTATTTAGGTGTTTGTTCAAATAGTCTTCATAATCACAATATAGGTAAGTTTTCTAAATTCTATCTTATGAGCAGAACTTGTATTGATCCTACCGAAGTAAATCAATAATAATGTAATTATGAATACCAATATGTCATACTAAAAATCATAACTAAGTTGATTCACCTTATTGTTGATAGTCCTTTTTTCATGACGATAAACCTTCAATGGTGTTTGCGGTTTAGTGTTTTGATTTTCTAACCACTTGATTATTTTTAATCTCCTCCCACTTCCAACTCATTCTCCTCAACATCAACATTGGTCAAATACCGAATAGCACGCTGAACATCAGGATGAATCATACTCGCATTGAATCGAGATATAAATGCTCGATGCATCCCCAACAGACTTGCAACCAATGAATTTTCTTATCCGGAAGACGAGCTAAATTGCCATGATGAGTATTACTTCCTCCTATATTTTCTCGAAACCTCACCAAGGTCTTAAACCTTGATTTCACAATTGTAATCGCAACCTCGGTGGGATTGAATATTGCATAATACTAAGGATATGCCTTGCTATTCACTTTGTTATAAGCATCTATCGATTCGAACTTCTCTCCCAACCCTTGGATCGTCTAGGACGGAGAGTTTGTCATGCATGAGTGTCAAGATGCAAATCGAGTAGACATCTCATCCACTCAAAATATAAGAGAGATAGTTGCACACTTGATTGAACCTCCTTTCTCCTTCACGATTCAACAATATTGCTCTCAGCAGATGAGCTCTTATCTTTGGCCTACGCCATGTGAAAACACCAACAGATTTGGCCACTTCATAAGAAAGAAGAATATCACCGTCACCAGGAACCAATTCCCTATCCATACCGACTAAATTTTTGATTGCCCCAGTCCTGTTCTGCATAAATCTACTATAACTGCAGTCATCAATTTTCTAATAAACAATCAGAGCCAACTGACCAAAAACAGTGATGAGAGTTGTCCAGTCCATTGGGTCTTGGAGAGTTATCATGTAAGGTTCAATTCTTTGATCTCATTACTTATTGTTGGGAACTATATTTAAAGTTGATAAGACAAAATACATGAAAGATGAAGGACTGTTGAAGACAATGAAGGACAAGGGTCCTACTTGTCAAAGAAGTATTTATTATCTAGTCCCTTGTAGTCATTTGTAACCCTAGTATCTTTATTATATAAAGAGATACAGGGAATTAGGTTTAGGTGTGTCAAGATGTAAAACACCAAAGGTGTGTGTGTGTGGGAAAACCCAGGCGTGGGGTGCCTAGGGTTTTGATGAAGTCGACTTATAGTGTTTAGCCTCAAGGATCATTGATCCCTGTTAGATTGTAACCGTCTTAGAGTTGATTGTCTAGGATTGGGGCTGTGGATGTGTTTGTAGAACACATGATGATGACGAAGAAACCTTAATAATAACAATGATAGTTTGATTATTCCGCTGTGCATACATATTATTGTTCATTGTTACTTGTGCTTATTGATTATCCTAGATAAGGTCTACACAACCTAGAGCATCGATTCTAACATGTGGTTTCAGAGCCAGGTTGGCTCTCGATATCTAGGATCTACAAGGTTTCTCGAAGAAAATGGCGAGAAGATGAAGAAATTCGAATCTGAAAATTTTCGTATATGTTTCTGCAGCACTGTTTTGTAATGATCATAACTTTTTCGTTAACCGTTGGATCGTGACGAAATTTTAGGTGGACGTTCTCTATATAGCCATCTAACTTTCCACCGAAGGGATCGTCGATCTGAGCTCTTATGTGAAAGTTATTCATCGTCGAAGTCTGCTGCTGAAGGAGATATTATAGTTCGAATTTTTATGGTTTTTGAGGTATTGATTTTCCGATTTCCTTATTTTACTTGTTTAATTCATCATGGAAATCGATTAATTCATCTTGGGATTGAAGAAAGCAGCTTTGGATCAAAAGGTATACGAATTTTAGGGTTTCGTTGGCTTTATATATTCAGTTATAATCTAAAGAAGCACCTGCTGGAATTTGGTCATCACTGGTACAGAAGCATGTTTCAAAACTCTATTACAAAGAGCAGGTATACATTTGGTTTTCATGTCTCGAAGCTACTGGTCAATCATAAGTTTTGAGTTGCTATTTGAGATTATGGTTTTTACTCGTGATTAGTTACAACTGCAAGTCTATTTTGGTTACCACTGCTATCACTTTCTCGTTACCACTACTCGAACGAAAGTTTCCACTGCTAGGCTTCATGGTTACCACTGCTGTTGTGGATTACTACTGCCTTCGCTATGATGTCGAACCACTGCTACAAGGTTTAAGTTACCACTGTTTGTATGGTTATTACCACTGCTGTACGATGCTACTGTCATGGTTTGTACTGCTCGTTAACTGTTCATGCTACCAAAGAAAGATATGTAGGGTATATGCTGGTTCATTTGTCAGATCCTTGGTGCATTTGAGTTGTGTAACATATTTGATGTACATGGACTACGATTGGGTTTAATAGGATATGAGAAAGATGGCACGATGATGTTATGAAGTTCCTGATGTCGTCCAAGTTTATAAGGTTTTAGTGCTTGATTGGTTACTTTATTATAAAAAAACCTCGTACACATATATTGGTTGGTTTCTTCACAACATGTGACGGTGGTCAATTGGATTTATTTAGTCTTGTTTTGGTTAAGTTGTCAATTGCATGTTACTAAATAAATTGAGCTGCTGTTGTACTTTCTTAGCTCGTGATAATTTGAAGTAAACTCCGAGAGAAGGTTAAGGATGGATTACATGGCAGTTTGGACATATTCGCATGTAACGTTATGGCACACAATTAATTAATGTGGAATGGGCTATTATTGCATGTGACGTATTTAAAGTGTTATGTTTGGTATATGATTTGAGAGGAATTCGAAAATGGTGAATATTTATGAAGATGTTGGACTATACCAGTACATGATTTAACAGATTTGGATGTTATTGGTTCTTGGATGCATTTTTGAGATGACAGATTTGGAAGAATTCGGAGAACACACACACAGGTTATTGTTCACACACACAAGGAGTTTGGGTATTTGTTCTTAAAAGTTTTAAAAAGCTCGTATTTGGTTTCTATTGAAGAATTGATTACGAAGGAGGTTATTTATCACTTACTTGAAGGTGAAGTGGATTTCTTAGATGCGTGTTCTTATTTTTGTGCATTCTTATTATGACGAAGAATTGACAAAACACTTGAAGGAGTTACGTTATTGTGCTCAGTGATTATTGTCAAGAGATTGCGGTCTCCCTATACATGGATATACGTTTGGAGTCATGTGGTTTGTACAAGACATAAGACATACGTTTGGGTTATTCTACTTCTTCAACAAGTTTGTTATATTTGGTTTTCTTCACAAGTGATCATTACAAGGAGCTTGCAGATTTGAAGAATCATTTGATCTACATGCATCATTCGAGGGGAAGATTTTTACTTTTGTAATTCATTATTATTACTTTTGGTTTAAGTATCTAGTATCTTAAGTTCATTTTAGTTGCGGAAAACTTCATGGTGGGTAATTTGAGACATTAGATGGCTGAATTGGAAGTGTGGTGATGATTTGGGATGGTCAAGATCAAACTTGGTTATATTCGCGGTTCTCCTAGTGGATTATGACAAAAAGAGGAAGAAGTACTTGGAAGCTGCAACTTGAAGATTCTTGGTGATTGCATGTTTAAGGGGAAGTTTGTTTATCTTTCATGATATATTGGTTTGTGCTTATTTGGTTTTGTCATTATCAACTAGGGGAAGATTGTTGGGAACTATATTTAAAGTTGATAAGACAAAATACATGAAAGATGAAGGACTGTTGAAGACAATGAAAGACAAGGGTCCTACTTGTCAAAGAAGTATTTATTATCTAGTCCCTTGTAGTCATTTGTAACCTAGTATCTTTATTATATAAAGAGATACAGAGGAATTAGGTTTAGGTGTCAAGATGTAAAACACCAAAGGTGTGTGTGTGTGGGAAAACCAGTGGGGGTGCCTAGGGTTTTGGTGAAGTCGACTTATAGTGTTTAGCCTCAAGGATCATTGATCCTGTTAGATTGTAAACGTCTTAGAGTTGATCGTCTAGGATTGGGGCTGTGGATGTGTTTGTAGAACACATGATGATGACGAAGAAACCTTAATAATAACAATGATAGTTTGATTATTCCGCTGTGCATACATATTATTGTTCATTGTTACTTGTGCTTATTGATTATCCTAGATAAGGTCTAAACAACCTAGAGCATCGATTCTAACACATTAAAATCATTAAAACCTTAAAATAGTGATGGAGTTTTCGAGAGAATTTTGATGATTAGGGTTTTTTTTATTTTGTGAAAAAATATACGTCCGGATTTTTTAATAATGGATAAAATGTTTTGTATGAGATTATTATTGTAAAAGATTTGATACTTATCTCATTAAGATGGTCAATATTTGGTTGCAGGGGTTTATAGATTTGATTTTGCAATATATAATAAAAAGAATATGTTGGTCTAGTGGTAATCTCGTCTACTAATCCTACAAACAACCCAAGTTCGAATCTCACCATAGTCATTTTTTATTAAATTCGGATTTTAGATACTTAAATAGTTGCTTAGGAATTTCGAAGAATTACATGGCATTGAGGTGGCAATTGGGGAATAATCTCGTGTCATGCCTCCTGTTATAAATATAATATATATATATATATATATATATATATATATATATATATATATATATATAGTAGGGATCGATGAGAAGTAAATTAAAATAAGAAGTGGTGAGAAGTGACCAAAACCACTCATTTGAGATGCAACGACTTGCATTAGATGCATTTCTATTCAAATAGATGCAACATCTTGAGTTTCAGTTAATTTGATGTATAGATGGTGCAAATTGATTTTCATGATTTCGCACGCGCAGAGGAACAAAAAACAAGAGAAATCATGAAATGCATCTAATATCGTATATGCATCTGATTAAAGCTTGAAAACACACTATAGTGCGTTATAATGCATCTAAGATTATAGGGATGCCTCTAATTTAGGCCGGTGGATCTCGGATTTGCGGTTATAGTTCTTCTTATTCCTTCTTATTTTAAGTAATCTTCTTATTTGATCCTAACTCTCTCTCTCTATATATATAGGGAATATATTAGCTACAATTTATTGTAGCCAACAGGAGGCATCATGTCATCATAAGTTGTCCACCTAAGCAATATTTTTAAAATTTAATTAGATATTATTTAATTTTCGGATTTTATAGGTATTATTTAAATTTTGGAATTTTAATTTGTACAAAAACTCATGATGTAGGATTCGAACCTTGGTCTATAAGTTCACAAACAAACGCTACAACCAATGGAACAAGCCATAAGTTGTGATAGACAATTCAGAATCAAAATGTAATATCTTAATCACATCACATTCTTTACACCATTTGACTAAATAAAACCCTAAAATATAAATTCCATATCTATCATCTCAATTACGGGTTGTTAAAAACACAAAATAAAAATCGGTATGTCTCTTTTCCTACGTCTCTTTTCCCTCAAAACCCTAATGATGAAACTTTGTTATTCTATACGCATATGTTGGTTTTTTTGCATGTTAATCTGTTGTACTTCCTCATGGTTTCGATTGTACAGGTATGTGTTTTGGTTAGTTCTATTGTTTACTTTAGTAAATTAAATGTTTGATAATCTGATTTCGATTGAATTTGTTGAATTATTGGTGGAAGTTTGTTTAGTTTCCTTAAATATATCTAAGCCTTAAACTGTTGTATATACATGATCTTTAAGTGGGATGTAACTTTGTGATTGTAATGTCATAAGCAACAATCTAATTCAATATCCCTTTAAAGATACCATCTAGGTCTCACATCTATTTAAGTTTAATGCTGGTTTGTTAATATCACAAAGTTACTTGGTCAAAGTTAAGGTGCGCCTTTTTTATTATGTTTTAATGTTGGTTTGTTAAGTTTTTATTTTTATTGTGTTTTGATCATGTTTATTATAGTTTAAGTGAAAAAGTTGAAGTGATTGGGAAATGTTTATTATAGTTTAAGGAATGACTATTTTTTCATTAGTTAATAGGTAAATAGAAAGAACCAAGTTTGATATACTTATTGATGTCATGGTTATACAAGTGATTATAATTTAGTCATCAAGTTGTTCTTATAAATGTTTTCGACGTTGGTGATAAAGTTCAATGGCAAGTAAGCTTTTATTTTTTTAATAAATGTGGTCATAGTGTTCTCGCTGGCCCAATTCAAATAGTAGCTACTTATATCGAAAAGGTTCATAATATGAGAAAGATAGTACAACTGTTACAAACATGATTTTCATGAGCCCATCAACTTCTTTAAAGAAAATTATTTTAAAGTTAAGAGGATTGTTAATACAAATAAACCGTAAAAACGTTTATTTATATTTTACGATCTTCTAATGTTTTGTCGATAACAAACGTAAAATCATTTTAACGAAACAAATAAAATACGTAAATGGTTTGAACTAATAGTTTCTAACATATTCACATAAAACACTAAAACAAGTATAAGTGATTTTATGATTCAATATTACATATGTACAACAACTAGTGTTTACATATTTGGGTAAAATATACACATAACTAGTATGTAGTATATTGGGTAATATAATGGGTAAAAACTTAAGTATCACAACCCATTGACCAAATACATTGAATGTAGTTGGGTACAACCCAAAGTCCATGACCCATAGAGCTTGACCCATAACCCATTGCATGACATCATGCTTATATCATATATGGATAATATCCATAACCAATGGTATTGACCCATACCCATGTGACTAGGTGCATTGCACTCAAGAGATACATTGTATCTAGCTAAAGACCCATGGATCAACCCATGACCCATAACCAAAATACCCATGGGTAAGAGGAGGCGTCCACGGATCCCTAGCTTTACGCTAGACGGATCCCTTGTGGGAGGATCCGTGGGATCCAGGAACAATAGATTTTTCCTCTATAAATAGTGAGCCATTTCTTCATTGTTTCTTACCCTTCCAACATACTTTCCTTGAGTTAAAACTCTCTAACCTCGGATCCAAGAGATCTATGTTTGTAGTTTTGTTTTGTGTGATCTTCTAGGTTCCTCTTAAAGGCGAGATCACCACCTTTGAAGTCGAGCAAGCTCAAGTCCATGAGTTGCCATGCTTCCTCATCATCAAGACTCTGAAGTCCTCTTGTTGATGATTCTTTTCTTTCTTCTAGAAGTGTAGTGTTGGAGACATTAGTGAAAGATGTCTCAAGTGTCAAGACAAAGACATTAGTGAAAGGTGTCGATCGTCCATACTATAGGCATTAGTGAAGGGTGCCTAGAAGTCAAGTCACAAGACATTGGTGAAGAGTGACTTGAAGATCTAACTAAAGGCATTAGTGAAAGGTGCCTTAGATGTACATTCGATATAGTGTGTTTCGATGTACAAGATAGATTAGATTAGATCCAAGGATATTGATATCCTTGATGATGTTGTAAAAGGAGTTGATCTCCTTTGGGATTAGTCGTTGGTGTAGTGTTGGGTAGTAGTTCCTCCATGTTAATGGAACTCGGTATCTAGCCTAGTACCCGATAAAGGGTAGGCGACGTTGTGTTAGGTGTGGTTCACCTTGGGTGAAAGAACCCGGTGGTTAGCCTAGTACCGAAAAAAGGGTAGGCAACGTTGTGAAGGTTTCTCCACCATAAGGAGTTGGTGTCGTGTAGTGATTACGAACTCTCGAGTAGGTGACTCGGGGAGTGGAGTAGGGCAAGGAAGGTGTCCTTGTAGCCGAACCACTATATATAATCGAGTTGTGGTTTTGTGCTTCTTACTCTTATCTTTTCATTACATACTTTATATGCTTGTTTATCAACATCCAACACATATTCAAATAGATTGACATAAGATGATCTAATTAGTTTAAAAGGAAGTTTTAATTGGTAAAACTATTCAACCCCCCTTCTAGTTTTTCACAATTGGCATCAGAGCTTCGTTACCAAGTTTCTTGAAGTATATTGTACTTTAAAATTTTGACACGATCCATGGTTAATTGAAAACTACAAAGAAGGTTTTTCATAAAAACAAACACCATGTCTTTTAAAACTCTTTTGTTTGGATGTTGATTGCATGACAACATTTTTTTTACTTTTTATTTAAATGCACTAATCTTCTTTGTCATGTTGATTAGTCAAAGCGCATACCTACCAAGCCATAGGAATCTCTTGGTAACAAGAATACCTTCTCTAAGAAGGTATCTTAAACACAAAGGAGCCGGAATTGTCTAGTGACATTTGTTGTGTCGTTTGTAAAGACATTCCTAAGTGCGTTAGAGGTATGATTTTCTACTCATCTCTAAAATGACATTAGCTTGATAATTAAGTATGCCTACATAGGTATTTATATGATTATCTTTTGTGCATATACATGTATTACATGAAGCTTCATTAGAAAGCCTTTTCTCACATACGTGTTAATTTTTTTTCTCCCGTCTAAAGTCGTGGTATATAAAACTTGTGTTTTATTTAATCCAAAAATCATATCTTTCTAATAATAAAACAAAACACAAATTTCAAAAATTCCTCCTTCCCCATAAATAAACCACTCGTCGCCCACTTTATCAAATCCCCACTTTTTCAAATATTTCATTTTCAAAAAATTACCTCTCATTCAAAACTTCATCTTCCTCCCATCTCATCTCATCTCATCTTAAACCAAAACCAAGAAGGTTAGTCTTCAACATGATTTACATCGCCCTTGTGCTCATCTCCTTAACACTCATCGCTCTTGTGTTCCCTATGACGAAGTTCCCATACGGAGACATTTACTTTGTTTTGTTAATCTACATTGGGATTATATACCCAATCATTTGTATCATTCTTAGCATTGAAATGAAATATTACTAATAGTCTAGTTTATCTAGGTTATTATTATCATAATGTGTTTACCATTTCTTTTTTGATTTATTTCATTTCTTTTTGATTGATTTATTTTTTATTATATACCCAAAAGTTAGACTAGCCGGATCCCTTATGAAAGGGAACCGTGGAATCCGTACACCTGGACAACTGTTTTTCATGCAAAATAAAAACCACTTTCTTTCTAAAAGTAATATTCCACTAGAATGTCAAAACCATAAGTGAGTTAAGTGTCATTAGTGTTAAAAACCATTGTTAATAAAAATCTAGTAAAAAAAACGTTAGATAAACTGGTTGACCACAAAACATCACTTCCTATTAACTCATCTTTTCTATAGGTTCAACTATGACGCATGAATATGAGTTTGATTTTTCAATCACTAGCGTCTACACTCTGAACATCTCTCTTGAGCCCAACACACCTGGCAATCATGTCCGTGAGTTCAATAATCTCGAAAACCGTCACTTCCACGAAGGACGTATTGTAGACACCTCTCTACAATTCGAAGAAGGTATCAATACCTCCTTCCGAGCCATAGGACTAGAATGTCTTCTTGAAATCAACGAGAAGATATGTCCAAGGTTCATAATGGAATTCTTTCGTCAAGTTGAACTCGTTCGTAACGAGGATCGCTCTCTATCCCTTTGGTTTTATATCAAAAACCAAAAGTTTTTTTTAACCCTTGGGCACTTTGCTCACATCCTCCGGATTCCAAATCATGGACAATGTGCCTTCACCAAAGATTGGTCTCTTGATTCTCTCTTCAACTTTCGTGAAGAAAATAGTCCATATTGTTCACACATACCCTCCCCGGAGGTTTTGAATCGCATAATATGCAAACCTCGACCATATTACTCCGATCCAAACATTATCTTCACACGGACATTCGAGAAGAGTACAAACCCTTGAACTCATTCTACGTGAAAATGTTTGAGTCTTAGGGAAATCGAAAATCATTCCCGCTTGTTGTGCTCACATAATGTATTGTTTGCTAACACAACAACCATACAATCTCGCCTACTTCTTTGCAAGGCGGTGTAAATCTTCAAGGCTCCAAGAATAAACTCATCCCTTATGGAATGTTCTTGACGCGCCTCTATCATAACGTCATGCATTTTCACCCTCAATTTCAAAGTCATTTATGCGTGCTTGTGAACAAATGATGGAACCGCTAAACATATCTCTCCTGAAGACTTTCTTCATTCTTGATTCCACCAACACTCATCAACCACTTGATGATCCTTCTAGCGAAAACGCTCAAGGAACTTAGTAGTATTTCAAATAGGATCAATCCTTTTGTACTCGTGCTTTATCAATGTAATCCAATTTCCTTCATGAAATAAAACATCTTACATTTGATATCTTATTTTTTGAACCCCTTTAACTAACCTTGGAATATAATGTATTGTCAAGATCATTGCATACCTTTAGTAAAGGTTCTGCTTAGCAGATAGACGGATCCCAAAGGTTGTGCTAGACGGATCCCTACACTTAGGGAACCGTGGGATCCAACAAACAGAAAAATGCAATTGCAAACATTGTATTTCAAACATGTCCTTAGAACACCTCACTCTAAGCTAAACATAGTGTATTAAGGCAAATTAAGTCATTATCAAGTTAAGAAGATCCTTCCTACTCACACATAGATCACAGTCAAAGACGTTTGTAGATCTATCATTTCACTTAAATCCATTACTCTTCCGCTCTCAAACTCACACATAATTTTTCACATGATCCCTCATATCTAACTTCGGAAATCTTTTATAGCAAAATTGATCATAATCATCCTTACGTCAAAATTGATCGAAATTGATCAAATTCTAGTTTTTCCATCTTAGGCCTTTAGGATATTCTCCAAAGCATTACTCTAAGTCACTATCTGATCTCTAGGGTCATTTAGCTTCACTTGACACTCTCAAAATATTTAGTGTCATCCTTGTTTATTCATTGGTACTCATGAAAGTTCCAATTTCTTCCATAAAGGCAATCATTAGCTACATCACTCATTACCTTCAAGTACTTAAGCACCCTTCATTTAAGACACTTAGGAGGATGAAACACTCAAGATGATATAGATCTTAGACCTTAGAAACATCACTTCTACTCTTTCATAGTCACGAGAGCCGAATCCCTAGGATTAGCCTAGACGGATCCCTCTGAGGAGGGAACCATGGGATCCGGGTGACAGATTATGTCAACTCTAGCTAAAACAATCATTTCAAGCTCATCTTCTTAACTTAAACACTCCATCTCATCTTAAATGAGTTCCTAGATCAGTACAAACTCTGAAGTTGACTCTTGTGCATGTTAATCATCACATTCCAATGAATTTTAGTGGCTTAAAGCTTGAATGCACTTGCCAAATCTCTTGCTTTATAAACCACATTGTTAGGACCTCTAAAGTCATCACCTTCATCCTCATTTTCTGCACTTAAGAAACCTTTACAAAACCTCTTGATCTCATCATGAGGAAAACTCCAAGTAGCAACTTATCCACCAAAGAACCACCCAAGAAAATTGCTCGTGTTGTACACGAAATTTCTTCAACCGAATCATCTCCTGTCAAGCCAACAAATGCAAGGATTTCTTCTCAACCAATCCAACCAATTCCTAAAAGGATAGTACCCACAAAACTACCTATGCCAAACGCCACCATACCTCCTAGGCCAAACAATATCATCTCCACTAAACCATTACCATTGGTTCCTAGAGCTATCTCATTTACATCTCCACTATCATCACCACACCTCTACAATTTAGAGGATTTACCTCCTAGGCCGTCTCATCCTCCTCCACCGGCAATATTCTCCTCATTAGGAGGAATAATGGTACAAAATCAAGGTGTTGAGTCAACATTAGCCCCGGCTTCCTTTTCGCCGTTTCCATTATATAATCCCATTTGGATTATGAGAAATCATCAAAGTCAACCACCCGACCATATGGAAGTTGACACTTCTCTACCACCACCATCATTCTTGGTCGATCCATCTTCAAATGTGCCTCCACCGATCCCTCCGTCGTTTGAAGCTCCACAAGCAACTTCACTTGATCCTTCGCATCAAGCAATTTCATTTCTTCCACCACCACTACCTAGCCATGACAAAGATTGTTATCATTGTCAACATGTTGAAAGTTTGATACATGAAGTACGAGAAGACCAACGTTTCATGTTCTATCACCTCCTCGAACGTTTCGAAGAGATTAAACCTAAACAAACTTGAGCTAGAGGATTTTTAGTGGTGTCATACTTTCAAGCGTTACTTAGATAAGTCTAGTAATTCCAAGTCATGTATCGATCATTTTCTTAGTTTTTAGAGTCATGTATATCATATCTCTAGTTTTATTAAATGAAAATACATGCTACTTGCTATATTTCTGAGTATATTATGTTGTATAATACATATCTCACTTTGATATTAACATAATATGTTATATCACCATTGCTGAAATTGATCATCAGCCAGACGGATCCCTCATATTTGCATAGACGGATCCCTACAAAGAGGGAACCGTGGGATCCGTGATACATAAAACTATTTTTCTACTAACTTAGATCATATTTGCAGGAAATTGTACATTATACTTGTTTTCTAACCTTTGTTTTGTAGTTATTCAATTTACACATGAAGACTTTGACACCCTAAAGCTAGAGGGAGCTTTGTGTCAAAGCAATACATTGCAAATTAATTGCAATATTAGGATTACACTTCATGACATCTCGTTGCAAAATTGCAATCATCAAGGGGGAGCACATTCGTCACTTAGACGAAATCTTTTGCAAACATAGTTGCAAATGAACTAGCTTAGTATTATTCTCTTGACGAACTTACATAGGGATGTACTAGTCAAGGGGGAGTAAAGACGAGATCCTTTCCCGTTACTTGCTCTCTAATTTTATTTCTTTCACATGTTTTTCCTAAAACAATGTGTTAGTTTCCTTCGAAGCTATTTTGTTTCGACAAAAGAGGAGAAGAAAGTAAAACTACAAATTCAAACTTTACAATTTTAGCTTTTCCTTAAAATAATTTTATGTTTTGTCATCAACAAAAGGGGAGATTGTTAATACAAATAAA
Organism: Chrysanthemum lavandulifolium; assembly: GCA_022545495.1. Taxonomy (NCBI): domain Eukaryota; kingdom Viridiplantae; phylum Streptophyta; class Magnoliopsida; order Asterales; family Asteraceae; genus Chrysanthemum; species Chrysanthemum lavandulifolium. The sequence goes on from CM040246.1 coordinate 68,555,927, forward strand.
CCGTAAAACGTTTATTTATATTTTACGATCTTCTAATGTTTTGTCGATAACAAACGTAAAATCATTTTAACGAAACAAACAAAATACGTAAATGGTTTGAACTAATAGTTTCTAACATATTCACATAAAACACTAAAACAAGTATAAGTGATTTTATGATTCAATATTACATATGTACAACAACTAGTGTTTACATATTTGGGTAAAATATACACATAACTAGTATGTAGTATATTGGGTAATATAAATGGGTAAAAACTTAAGTATCATAACTCATTGACCAAATACATTGAATGTAGTTGGGTACAACCCAAAGTCCATGACCCATGGAGCTTGACCCATAACCCATTGCATGACATCATGCTTATATCATATATGGATAATATCCATAACCAATGGTATTGACCCATACCCATGTGACTAGGTGCATTGCACTAAAGAGATACATTGTATCTAGCTAAAGACCCATGGATCAACCCATGACCCATGACCCATAACCAAAATACCCATGGGTAAGAGGGCGTCCACGGATCCCTAGCTTTACGCTAGACGGATCCTGTGGGAGGATCCGTGGGATCCGGGAACAATAGATTTTTCCTCTATAAATAGTGAGCCATTTCTTCATTGTTTCTTACCCTTTCCAACATACTTTCCCTCGAGTTAAAACTCTCTAACCTCGGATCCAAGAGATCTATGTTTGTAGTTTTGTTTTGTGTAATCTTCTAGGTTCCTCTTAAAGGCGAGATCACCACCTTTGAAGTCGAGCAAGCTCAAGTCCATGAGTTGCCATGCTTCCTCATCATCAAGACTCTGAAGTCCTCTTGTTGATGATTCTTTTCTTTCTTCTAAGAAGTGTAGTGTTGGAGACATTAGTGAAAGATGTCTCAAGTGTCAAGACGAAGACATTAGTGAAAGGTGTCGATCGTCCATACTATAGGCATTAGTGAAGGGTGCCTGAAGTCAAGTCACAAGACATTGGTGAAGAGTGACTTGAAGATCTAACTAAAGGCATTAGTGAAAGGTGCCTTAGATGTACATTCGATATGGTGTGTTTCGATGTACAAGATAGATTAGCATTAGATCCAAGGATATTGATATCATTGATGATGTTGTAAAAAGGAGTTGATATCCTTTGGGATTAGTCGTTGGTGTAGTGTTGGGTAGTAGTTCCTCCATGTTAATGGAACTCGGTATCTAGCCTAATACCGGATAAAAGGGTAGGCGACGTTGTGTTAGGTGTGGTTCACCTTGGAGTGAAAGAACCCGGTGGTTAGCCTAGTACCGGAAAAAGGGTAGGCAACGTTGTGAAGGTTTCTCCACCATAAGGAGTTGGTGTCGTGTAGTGATTACGAACTCTCGAGTAGGTGACTCGGGAGTGGAGTAGGGCAGGAAGGTGTCCTTGTAGCGAACCACTATAAATACTCGCGTTGTGGTTTTGTGCTTTTACTCTTATCTTTTCATTACATACTTTATATGCTTGTTTATCAACATCCAACACACATCCAAATAGATTGACATAAGTTGATCTAATTAGTTTAAAAGGAAGTTTTAATTGGTAAAACTATTCAACCACCCCTTCTAGTTTTCCACAAGGATTAACAACATTAGAGTGGAGACTTCCTTTACAAACTTTGCGACGTTGTGTATATGTGCAACATGAGTAACTGTAAACTTGAAAGAATGTGGGTTCCTACTGAGGCTCAATATTATTTATAGAGAATTATTAGTGCATAGGCTACTGAAACAATAACCACCGAAAGATCTTATGTATAGACAGGAAATATGCCGAGAAGAATAGAAAATTTCATACATATAATAGCGACAGAAGAAATCATCAAAAACCAAAATATCCTTATTACAATAAGTGATGATTGTTATTACATATATGTAAGAGTGACTTTCTGTAGCAGGTAAGAATGTCAAAACATTTGTTTTGGGTAATACTTGAATTTTTATTATTTTTTTGATTCAAATATAAAAGAAAAACATGGCTAAATATCTCTTGAGTTAGTCAAAATTAAATGATTTTCGTTTTTTAATTCTTCGAACCCCAAAGTGAATATTCCTATTTCATTCCCATATTCATATACGAAAATTCCATTTGAAGAAACAAAGTTGGCGAATTTATGGAAGTTTGTTATTAAACCGTAATTCAAGATCATCTTTGATCATGGTTTTCTTCTCAAATTCCTTGGTAATTTTAGTGGTAGTATAATTACTATGGATATGGCGTTGATCGCCATTGTTTAATTTTGGTAGAGATGTCTTATGAATTGACATGTTTCTGTATTTTTTACCTTTTTTTAATATTATATTCTTTGATATGGACTTTTTCTGCCATTATAATAAATCTTCAGGTTCACGAGATTAAAATGGGCCATGAACAAAGGCCTTTGTAGATAGATTGGAAGTTGGAACAAGTTTCATACAAATATGAAACAATACTATTGTTTAACATCTGTTATTTTATTTATCTTCACGTTAAAGTCTTGGTGATGTATAGATTGGAAAGTGCTATTGAGATAATATCGATGAAAATAGATATTTGATTTTGAAGCTAAAATCTGTGCCAAGTACGGTGTGTGGACAATTGTGAACGATCTGGCAGGTATGTAAGTCGTTTTCATTATTTTTCCAACAACATTGTTCTGACTAAATAATATAGGCATCGACGGAAGTTCATTGTATTATCATTATTGATAAACATAATTATATTAGTAACCTATAGTTCTCCATATGTTATAAGCTAGCTTCTTTGATAAAACTTACTTCATACAAATTTAGGACAGATTGCCTCAACTGTTGATTGGTTATGCAAGTTATCAAGTGCTATTGTAGTACCTTAATTAGGAATGTATAGAAAGATCTTATTTTAAATAAAGTTAAGTCGTATATATATAGGTAGAGATTCTATTGTACGTATTTCCTACGAGATACTTTTATATCTACATTATGATTGTGATATCCTTAGGTTTGGTACTAATTACACCATGACTAATATAGTATAATAGAACATAACTTTGAAATTCAAAATATATCAGGCTGACCATTATATGATTGTAGAAGGTCATATCTTATGCTTTGATAATCTTCCATTTTTGTCTAACTGGTTAATATTTGTGTGTCATCATCCTTGATTTACACTCTTCAAAATATATTAGTTGATGATTTTCTTTCTATGGTGTAGATATACTCACAAACTGTGAAGTACATAAATCCAATTATCTTCCGACGAACAAAGGAAACCTTCTTTGCTCATGGTCAAGCATGAACCATACCGTCCTTGATGAACTAAAAGCTCGGTGATATAGAACATCGGAATCTGCTTCATAAGGAAAATATTGATGGCTACGTTGGCATTCATCAGTTTCTGATAAATCATGTGCTTGAGTGGGTCTTCCTTCTGCATGCTAGAGATAAATTGTTAATCTTTTATGGTTTTTGAAACGCCCAAAAAAAACATTTCTTTACACAACAGACTATGCTTTATATTAGACTCATACACCGTATAAATCTTAACCACAATGCCATAACTGACACACTAGAAATGCTTTTTTAACTGGAAACCACAATGCCAAACATATGCTTTAAGGTTGCACAAGGTTTGGTTCCAATGGATCTCCAAATGGGGATGGTATTTAGGCAATTGGTAAAAGTTCCCATAATGTTCGAGGTAGTTATGCAATTTGCTTCAAAAGGGAAGGTAGGAACTCAATACCAATTTTCCTCTTTTTAGCTGGGGGTCCTTTCATTTAGACCGTAAACATGAGTTTCTATTATGTCTATATCAGTTTCAAACAATAAGGCAAGGATATCTTTCAAAGCGCTCTTCAAACTTGAGGGGTGACTCGAAAAGAAGGTTTTTCATTCTTGGCAACCGAGAAATGTTAAGATTTATTGCTTGATACGGTTCTGGCAGTCTAATATCCGCTCAAAGAAATAGTTATGAATTTCTCCTTTTTTAGTTGCTTAAGATCTACTTCTAACACGTCCAGTTATGTTGGCTGCTTTTACCAGGTTCTACTCATCAGAATTTGTATATTATTTATGCTTAATCATAAATGCATAAGATGCTAGGATTTTACAATTGGTGTGTATATGTTAGTGTCTTCACTGATATCCTTGTGCAGGTTGCATTAATTCAATGAATTTTGATGACATTTTTTCAGAAATGCAAAACTAGAGTTGTTTTTCTTTTCAGCTTTATTAACTGGACCCATGATTTCCTATCATATGCATCAGAAGAGCCTTTTAAACCAACTAGGCAATGCTGAATTGATGGCTACAAAGGCAAAAGCAGATCTTAAGCAACTAAAAAGAAGGTAAAAAAGAAGAAAAGTGATATAACGAGCGTTAAAGAAGAAAAAGTGGCGATCATGAGTGTTAAAATGGTGCTTGGAGATGACATAAGGTTGGTGGAGTTACTAGGTTGGTGGAGTTACTGGTCAGTTGTTGTATTCGATTGGTAAGGGACATAATAAGGGAACAATATCCGGGCCTAAATGGTGTGCTTATTAAGTATAAAGATCAGGAGGGTGATTTTGTATATATTAATGGTAGATTGTTTGATGATATTTTTGTTAGTAGGGGTTGCGAATCAACCAGACGATCATGTGATAACACTAAAGCGTGATCGAGGTGGAGAACGTTTAAAGGCCGTGAGTTGATGTCTTCTTGAGCACCTAGGCCGCTTTATAAAATCATAGCGTATTCTAATCGACCTTGGATGGTATGTACATTCCTTATGTCCTCTCCTCTAATCTTCCAAAGAAAGTTGTAGAGGCAGTTGAAGAGGAGGAAGAACCAGTACCTGAAGTTCGTCAAAAGTGTGGTAAGTGACTTTGTGATGTAAACTGGAAGGAATCTCGAATATTACTGAATTTGTAGTGATTATTAAAAAGTGGTTTTTATGAATGTTGAGTTTGTTTATGGTTTAAGTGGCTTAGTAAAAAAGATGTTCTAACAAATTTCTTATTAAGGTTATTTTTATGTTTTAGGTTTCATGTAAACTTACATGCTCACAACCTCATATATAGAAAAGAAATAAAAGAATGTATAGATGTATTTGTGAGTGAATTTTAACGTTTAGGAGGTGTTAATGTGTATTATATGGCACCCATCAATGACCATTTGTACCCGTTTCTGTTTACTCTAGGCGAACTAAACATGCTGGTTACTTGAGTTTGTTGTTTAGTTTATTCAAGGTTACATTCCATCAGTCAACTATTTTTACGTATGATTCTTTTATATGTTAAGGAGTACTACTGTTTGGTTGTAGGTTACAAGTGAACATGAGGTTGAAAGGTTAAATTTCCTGTCAGTAGTTATTCACTCATGTGAAAATTAAATGTGCTTTCTTATTGGTTTTCTTATTTGGCATTTCTGATTTTACTTATACTTTCCGTCTTCGCTAATTTGTCTATAACTTTTACCAACAAAAGTAATAATTTCATCGGTTAACCTTTTCGATTTATTTCTTTCACGCTAGGGTTAATTTCTGCATCCACCATTTGCACAAGAGGAATTTAGTCCATGGAAATCTTTCTCTAGATAATATTTTCGTGAGTGACAACCACACTATAAAGATAGGTGGTCTGCTGGATATCACGAACAAGAATGCAAACCGAGGCACGTTTTTATTTGTTTATTGCACCGAAATTCTTTGGTTTGATCGACTTATTAATTATGTTTGCATTTAATAGACGTTCTTGTAATCTGCATGCCTTGGTTCACATTATTCTATTCTATATGTCCAATGGAAGACATCCGATTCAGAATCCATTGTCGCAAAAGGACATCAATAGGTTAAATATAGTTGGAACCAATCAAGAAATGTGGGATGTTTTCAGGAGGCTGGTAGTTCTTGCACGAGAAAGTTCAACAGGACCAACAATGTATGCAACTAAGTAAGTTTACTTTTTTGGTTTAACCCATTTGATTTGACTTATATATACTTAATAATAAGAAGGAATAATAAAATTTAATACCAGAGTTCGCGTACTTATACTGGACTATTGAATATATAGTTTTTGTGTTTCCGTGTATATTATTATTCTACAGCTACACATACACATACATATGCTTACACCAATTTTTATATTTGTCTTATCCGATAGTAATAAACAAGATGGTGTATCTACCTGGGATATTGAACATAAGTTACCTAACCTATTTCGAGTCCTAGCACTGTTAATCACAGAACAACAATCCATTACAAGATTTGAACTAATAGCTATCTAATCTAGAGGCGGTGAAATGGGCGCTTTTCATAACGGGTCAAAATGGTAACTTTTAGTGTGGGTCACCACCAACACTTATTATCCTTTTTCCAAATTAGATAAATGATTTTGTAGTTGTTCGGTGCGTGATTTGCTTTGTAGGTGGGTGGAGTGGATTATGATTACATTGCAAAATAATACATATCACATTTTGATATAATGATTCCAAACATGTAAATACACTTAGACCGAATTTTGACCCATTAGGCCCATTTATTTTTAGTTGAATTTCGACTTAATCCCATTTTGACTGTTAGAGATGATACATACAACATTTACGCATTTATAATTAAATCAGTTGAAACTGCTACCTATATCAGTAAATTATCTTAAACAAACCTATATCACTAACAAGCTCAGCTAGGTAATACCTTGACGATGTTTATATCCATTTGGTGTTTGTGGCGGTGACCACAAAGCAGAAGCGGTAGTAAGGCACGGAGCTTTTAGGTCACGGAGAAGACAACCACACTATCAACAACCAAGTAAGTTTCACAAACAAATCCCACAAATGGACACAATTTCTACAATTACAATTCTCACTTAAAACATGCATTATAGTAACGCACTAACAGAATCAACAGTTCAAAATGACGACTTCTTTAAGACAATTCTAATTTTTATTTAATGAATGGAATTAAGCAGGCCTACAGATAAATTTAGTTGTTACAGACATCAGTATGCCGGAATGACAGGATATGATCTCCTAAAAAGGTTAAGGTAATGTAGTGTTTTTATTCCTTAGAATTACTTAGAAAGAATCACATTTTACAACACCAATGTCGTGCATTTCTCTTATTTTGTGGCGTTAAACGTTTCGTAATGAGAATCATCTAGCATAAAGAGATCCCATTGATTGTGGTCTCTTCCGAGAACGCCCCACTCGAATAGAGAAGTAATCATCATCAAGACTTATTACACACGATGCAATGTTAATTTCTAAGCATTTAATTACGATGACATTGATGCTTCTATTCTACTGCTCATGAATAGGTGTTTACAGAGGAGCTCAAGAGTTCATCCCGAAGCCCTCAAATAGTCTGATATTAAGAAGCTAAGATGTCAAATGCGGTTTCTGCAGCCAATAAAGGCGAGTCTTTGCGTTGGAAGATAAAAAATAAAAGAGCAGTCACTAAACCGAAGTTGGTTTTAAGGTTCATAGTTACACGAACCCACCCCTTTCCCCTACTTGACTCCAATATGACAATTATTTAATGAAAGGGATATTCGAATATGAGAAGACATAAGTTCTTCCGGAAAAAAGAAAACTATGTGGTTGATGGTGACTCTGTTTAGTCTATTCTTGATTAGGATGCTAATGTGTGTCTACAGACACTATATAATAAGTAATAGGAACATTTGGGTAATATATATTTCATTTTGAGTTCTGTTAGTCTAATTCAGGAGAATTTGTACTGTATCAGTTGCATGAGAATTTGTGTGCCTGACTTTTTTTCTCCATTTTCTTTTTTCAATATGTGGTGCAAACATTAACAGATGGGGCAGTTCCTTCTCCTAACTTGATAGCTACCATTAGAAAGTTGTGTGACACAAAATTGAGGGTAAGGTTTTTTTTTTCATGGTAGAACGGCATATATCATCACACTGATTTGTTTACCTTCTGTCACATAACAGGATACGGAGATTCTAATTCCTATATTACCCTTCCTACCAAAAGAGGTTTGCTTCTTTGATTTTCTTTTAATGCAAGTGTTGTCCAGTTGATTTTCTTTTAATCCATTTTCTTTTATAATAGATCTCTTGGCAAGGCTTTAAGTGGCAATGTAAAGAAGTATCACTCCATTGTTTTCTTTGAACAAAAAAACTTATAGTTCATTGTTTGTCTCTATATCTAATATTCAAAATCATTCTTAGCACACATCTTCTTCTCTTTAAAGATCCGGGAGGCAATTACAATATTGAGTTGGTGCTAATGCTCAAATTATCGATGAGTTCAATAGTGACCCGTCCAATTATTTAACGTCCCATTCGACAACCTTCACCATAACCTTTTTATTGAGTCAAATAAAAGTCATTGCAACAGACACGCATGAAGTTTCGAAGTTGGAAAGACTTTAATAGGAAGGGGAAAAGGGCGAGGGTGTTGTGACTACATAATATAACTTAGTGTATAAAGTTTTGTTAGAAATAGTACTTTGATTTAACAAAAAACCATATAGCATCTTTATTTCATTGGAGTGGTTGTCCTTTCCACTCATTTATATAATTCTAACAAAAACTGCAAACCGATAGTAACGCTTGATTAGTACAATTTTGGAGATGTTAATTGATAGATGTTTTCTTAACTTTGTTGAACAGGGAAGGAACAGACAAGTACTTGCACCAAGAAAGAATGTAAACAGTTTTAAAGAATCAACAAAGGCTAAGGAAAACCCAGGTATGAAGCCACAGAGATCGATATCAACATATAAAAAGAATGTTGCTGAAAGGGAATCTTCACTGGCTGCAAAAGCTAAAAAAACTTCACCTGTCCCATCAAAGCGTTTGGTTCCTATCTAGGTTTTGGCTAAAGAGAGAACCGAAGGTCGCAAGAGAGCATGCTATTATCATGCCTTTAAGATATAGGCGCCGCTAATGGACGAAACCGGCATCTCCAAGTACAAGGAGAATGTCGTTGTCGCCATGAAGGAGGTTGTCCGTGGAGTTAAAGTTTCTCCCGCCACGGACTCGTAACAAGAAAAAGATGTATATTAAGGAGGTCGTGCATATGTATCAGATAACATGTTGAATTGTATATATGGAGGGAAGGAAGTATTCACAAGTGGAATCGACAAAGTTGTTTTGAAAGTACAAGTATCTGGATACAATCTGGAGAACAACTACCACATATTATGATGAAGATGTAATCAAGTTTGTCATTGCAAAACACACAATTGATAAGGTATGTATATTACATATATAAATTACAATAACTTTTTCTTCAATTGATTTGAATGTTAATCATAAAAATTCCAATGTCTATTAGGAAAAGCAGCCTATTTATGACGATCAAAACACTAATTCATAAGTTTAGGAAATATCTATTAGGAGAAGCGGTCTATTTGTGACGATGAAAACACTTCTTCACAAGTTGGAAGTAAACGGAAAAACATGATGGAGAAACAAAAATAACCAAGATCGCAAAGACTAATGAAGATTGAACCTATTAGACTTGATTTTTACGATTACATAGTTTCTTTTTTACTTTAAGTTTATTTAAATACTAGGAATTTTATATTTTAATATTCTAGGTGATTTTTTGTTTTATTTGATTTCAGTAGGATTAAATTGTTTTTCCATATCTTTTTGGTCCAACTATTTTGAATTTAAAAGATAAATAATGGTTTTGAAAACATGATCAGATAGATTTGTTACCAGGCAGGATGGCGCGAGTAACTCTAAAGTTGAAGAAAAGGTAAAAAGTGGATCAGTGGAAATAAATCCAAATACGAGTCATATGATGAGAAATTCTGACTCATATGGATTTTGACGACATACATTATTCTAACGAGCTCACGGGATTTCAACTATTAACAAACCAAAACTTGGTAAAAAAACTTTATTGTCAAAAAGGTTACGACAGGTAATATGCAATTAGGCTGTGTTTATATTTTCACATAATGGATTGTGCTTGACATATGTAATGCTAACAGATTACATAGGACATGTTGAGGTAAATCCAAACTGAAACCAAATATAAGTACCGAGCTTAAGCTCCATTTCTTTTTTGTGATATAACTGTGTTCAAAACAACAACATATTAGATGTTTGTTTTACTGATAAAGTACTAAATAATGATCACTGAAAGATGTATAAGCAACAGAAACAAAGACAAAGGTAACCACTGATGCAGCAACAAATAAAAAATTAAAAAAAAAGGAAAAAGAATGATCGGTGCACGGCTGAACGCGTAACTTTAATACATTTTCATTATGGAAAAAAGCTATAAATTCAAAATGTACTTTACAAAAAAACTCATTATGCTCTATCTACTTCACTTATTGTCATAATACATAAACATTTTCATTTTATTCGCTTATTTTATGTCCGTTTTTATCCGTTTTCGTAAATCTTCCATTTTTATCTGTTTTCATTTTAATATGTCCGGATAAAAACGGATAAAAACCGTTTTGACGTAGTAGATAGAGCATAATGAGTCTTTTTGTAAAGTACGTTATGAATTTATAGTTTTTTTCCTTTCATTATCTACAAGTTTACACACATGCATATAATTCATAATGTTGTAAAAATTATATATGTTGTCTAATTAACCATCCATTGAAACCATACAATTATTTATAATTCTTTAAAAAAAATGTCTTATAATATTGTTTGACAATTTTTAAAAATGTATTTAAGTTAACAAAAAACAACAAACAAATAATTATAGTCATGTCACCCATCGGCGGCTTCAAAACTAAGATATATATATATATAAACTTAAACTAATAATTAAGATATATTTTCTTAATTTTCATAATCGCATATATATCTGTTTCTAAACCTTTAATTAGTATGTCATATATATATAAATAATTATTTAATATAATTTTAAAACATCAATAATCACATTTGTTTTAAAGATACGATGTCCCAAAGTTCAAAATGAATTACATAACAAAATCAGTGTATCAAGATAATGTTAACTTCACAACTCACCTTATCTCATATATAATATCAAATCAAACAACCAAAACAAATGCTTGTAATTCAAAATGGGTCACATTATTGTGAAAATCCACAATACATACACTTTAGTATCTGTTAGTGTGTATTTAGTGAATCAAACACTTTGAACTACAAACGTATGATTGTTGACTTTCATAAGTAGAACAAATAAAATGATCAACAACAAACACTATCAATAACAACACACATTAAATTATGAACTAAATATGTCATTACATACTTAGGAACCAAAATATTAGATACATTGTCATTGATCACTTAATATTACATTGACCAAAACCATTAATGTTCCACTAAAAGACTACAACCATTAGCAACTAACCCAACTACCCAAAAGATATTTGATCGTCGATACGTCCAAACATGTCAAATAGTAAAGTAAAGATACAACCCAAAAACAAACCAACTGATGATGGGATATTTCTGCAACTTGTTTCACGTTTCTTCAACCATATCAAGGAAACCTTCAATATCATTACAACAAAGAAGGGATTATTTCAACTGACATTTGATACATAGGTTGATCAACCTACCCACGAAAGTTACAACTTGAATTCTGTAAAACCACAAACGTGTAAATAAACGAAGACATACATATTTAAAAGGTTGATGTATATTTTTCTACTAAACCAAACTTACAAATGTAGGACACCTATAGAAACGCCGAATCATATTCCAATCAGTCCATGATGTCATGATCATGGCTTTTCTATCACAGGTACATATGATGTCATGATCATGGCTTTTCTACCACATGTACATACCACCATTTTGTATTTCTTGTATTTGTATTTTTGAGTTTTAAATGTGGATAAAAAACAAAAGGTTACGTGTGATAATAAAGAGGTAGGGGATCAATGAGGAAGTGTGTTGATTTAATTGGTAGAAAGTTAAATGTCAAACAATGCAAATTAGTGGCAAAATGAGAAATTACGAATGTACCCATTGTGTGTAAGTCATGTGTGAGAGATAACGATAAAATCTAATGAGGATTAGGGTTTTGGACCGTGAAAGAGTGAAAAACAGGACGTTGGAGACTCGGGCGCGCAACACTAGATTTGAGAACTAAATGCGCAATGCTCTAACCATGGGGACCAACAGTGTAGTTTACCCTATTATTTAATTGTCAAAAAGAAATTTAAAAAGAGCTTTGCTAATGACATCACTAAGGTTGTGGTTAAGAAATGGAATTTTATTAGAGCATAAGTTGTGGTAACTCAAGTTATTGAATAACACCGCACTACGTCAGCGCCACATCAGCTTTAATATTTCAACATTATCACAAAGGGATGTGATATAGATACCCTCCCTATGTTGTCACATCATAGACTTTTGGTCAAACCGTATAACCCGCGATGCACCCTGCATGCCCGCGATGCACCTCGATGGATCATCTGACACCTCCCACGAGTGTGAATAACTTGTCCCAAAAAAAAAAAAAAAAAAAAAAACCCTTATCATAACACCACATCAACACTACATTTTGAAACCCCTTTTCTTAAAACAATACAAATTACAAATTCAACCCCTAAACTAATATTTCATTCATTAAACAACCTTAAACATTACATTAATAAACTAAAACATTACAATACAAATAAATAAATAAAATACAACATAAAATCCAATTAATACTAAATTTGATACCCTTTGAGTGCAACTTGGTGCGGCCCAAAAATTATATCCTTTGAATGCAACTTGGTGCGGCTCAAAATGTATCCAACATAAACCCAATTAATACTAAATTTGATACCTTAAACTCATGGTATAAAAAACGTAGTCACATACTAGCATTCACAAACTCCTTTGCAAACACAACCCATTTAAACACAACTCATCTTCTTCTCCGTTGAAAACACACACTGCACACACATAAAAAACACACACACGCATTATACAAACACAACCCATTTAAATCGTAGGTACTGATTATGTAAAATTTGTTGGTTGCGTTTGAGGGGGTGTTATGTAAATTATTTGTATTTAATTTGTCTTCTTCTCCATTGCTTCCCAGCTCCAACGTCATAACGCAGAGCATAACACCATGCCGATGGTATAATAACGCCGAATCAAAATCGTCCACCTCAGCATAACGCCGAAGGCGGCGTTATCACACCCATTGCTCTTACAATTAGTTGTAGAAAACTAATAATCCAATCAGAATCAAGTGTTGGTTGTAAATCCATATTTTTAGGAATTGCCTTAACCTTTTTTGGAATTCAAATCCAATCATAATCATTCATTGTAATCATGTGATAAAAATTGTATTCTTAACTACAACTCTTAGAGTTGTCATCAGCAAAACACATTTAAAAAAAGGTATATGGTGAGTTGGTGACATGGAATTTGAGTTTTTAGTGAGAAATGTTTAATGGGTTGTAGAGGTTTTGTATGAAATGATGATACAATACTCTACTAAACCAAAAAATATTGCATAAAATGTGAATGCCCTAGCTAACTACGTAAGGCTACTCCCAACAATCACACCACTTTACGTGTATATAAGGCTACACTAATTTCCTTATTTTGCGTACACTACTTCTCCACATTTAATTCCCACCAAATTAAAGATAATTGTTCTTAGTCAAACTTGTTTTGCTCCTAAAATTTCCCGCCATAATACTAAATAACCTCCAAGATACAAAATTTAAATGATGATATCTGCAATTGAAGATAATATCTTCTTAGTCAATGGTATCTTGTGTTATCATTTTCTAAAGCAATTACAAAAGTTTTGCACATTGTTTATGAGTTTCTAATGGCTGATTCAAACTACCAAGAACAAATTGTATCAGGTTTCATTATCTTATATAACAAATTGTATTAGTTTTTGTTCAATGTTCCTATCTTTATAGCGACAATATTATATCTTTTCATTATTTTATATCACGTCATTAGGAAATAGAATTGTATCATTTAATTTTTGCATCTCAACTAATTCATACACATATCATTTTATCAGATTCAAACCAAAATGAGGATGAACATATGGATCGATGACATCAATAATAATTGTATTATCGAGCGAGATGAAGAGGAGGTGGAGGCGTGGAGCCAAATGTTTTTTATGTGAACATGCAAGATGAGGAAGATGCGGAATCGGCATCTGTATTCGACGAAATCATGAGGTACTCTATAATTGAAAAAACCTTTGATAATTTAGATGTTGCATATAATTTCTATAATCAGTATGGTTTATCTAAGGGTTTCGGTATACGAAAACATAAAGTTAGTAGGCGCAAGGTTACAAATGAAATCTATAGTAGGATATTCGTGTGTAACAAAGAAGGTTTCAAGGATATGAACGATAAGAGACGGTTAGGAGATGATGTCAAACGTCGTAGTATTACACGTACTGGATGTAAGGCCATGATGAAAGGTTTATGGATAATTATTGTTTTGATAAATTGTTTAGTGATATACACATGTTTATTTATTTGATAATTATTGAATTGGGGAAGACCTCAATTATACTAATAAAAATTCGTTATGTGCTATTTGGTATACTATTGACTTTGGCTTACGCAATCGACTTGTCGATGTATGTGGCTCATCTACCTTGTAGTTGAAAGCCCTAGTTGATGTATGCATTTTTTACGCCTAGAATTGTTTATTAGGTTTTATCGAAATAATTATGCATGTGGCTAATTGTTTTTACATATGTTAATTGTTAAGTTATATGTATATTATTTGAGTTCCTTTTAACTTTATTAAAATGCCTTTTGTTTATATTGTATGACATGTTAGTAAGCAAAAAGGGTTTTTTTTTAGAATAGAAAATTAAATTGACTAAATAATGGCGAAAATTTGATTTGTTTTTCTAAGTATTAAATCTTGATCTTTTAATCGATTGATGCGACTGTACTAAATGGTTAGAACGGCTCACCCACTAGAACAAACTAAAAGGGGTTAAAAGAAGTGCGACAACACACCGAAAGGATGTCTAAGGTTATGCTTGGTACACCGTCCTCCGCCTCTCTGTGAGTTCGATTGAGCTACCTAGTATAACCATTCTATGTACGAAGCATCTTAGTGCAAAGTTGTAAGTTTTCAACGCATCGATTAAAACTTTGTAGAATTTAATCTTAGCAATTAAAATACAAGTAAGTTTTTTCAAAATTTTGTGTTATAAAGTTGTATGCATGCTTCTTTATACATAAGTTTTGATTACACATCAAAATTGTACCCTTTAAAATTTAAGTTTATGCCATCAAATGATATGAAACACTTGAAGTTGTAATTTAGTTATGTGAGACCTTGAGCTAGATTACAATGACAAGGTGAATCTTTATGTTGTGTGAGGCCTCAACTTAATAATTTGCAGTTTCTAAATTAGACAACTTAATTAAGTTAGTTAGTGAGACCTATAACTTAAGGCATAAGATGGGATAAAACATGCTTACATTTTGCATTAATTGTTTTGGCAAAATTGTAAATCCCATATTTACTAGGAATTGAAAACTTGTTTGTCAATTATTGTTCTTGACACATTACCTATTCTATACTTTCATCACTAGCGCATCAACCGATGTGGTGAAACTATGATAATGAGGGTCCTAGATTCAAGAAAAATTCTATGGTTAATATGAATATTGACCTAAGGGTATTTTATTTTCTTGAAAGATTTAATTATCGAAAATACTAAAATTGAATTTTGTTAATTCTTTTGATTGTATTAATGCAACATTAAACCAGAACGTGGTTTGGGCTTTGGTAAATTGATCTAGTTATGTTTTCAAACAAAAGTTTGATCAAGAAAAATTTACTAAAAGACAAACATAAACTCTTTCCATGGAAGAAGAGTGAGACTCGACCTATTCTTTTCATGATTGAGAAGGAATGTTAGAATATTAGAATTGTCTAAATTCTAATATAACTCATAGCAACTTTAATAGTTAAGAAAATTGCACACCATGTTTTTCTTAAGAGATTTCATTACCCTATGTTGGTGATTGAATTCATATATGACATTTTGGTCAACTAGAAAACATGTTTGACATTTTATGAGTTATTTAATTGAAGCTAGACTAATTACATAAAATTGGTAAAAGACAAACTAGTATAGTTTATCTAGTTGTTTTGCTTTGACCAAATTAAAAGGTGCTATACATCATTATGGCGATGGTAGACCCATGAAGGAAGAAATTGCATGCTCAATTTTTCAAGTTAATAGCATTGATGGATGATCCATCATCTACGTAGTAGAATACACTCTTTAGTACCTAAGTAATTGTTACGAATGGTCTTACAAAGGGGTAGCAACGTAATAGACGCTATTTTCACCGGGTTAATGAAACACTAACAATGTTGTCAAATCCAATGGGAGTATGGTGTATTCTTGAATAAGACATTATTGTAACGTTGTTCAATTCGATGGGAGTTACAAGATATACATCTACTTGTAATGCTTATATATATCTATGACACTATCATATTGTTCACATAAACAAAATGCAAGTCGTGTTGTTTGTGTGCTATATGGTGTTGTTCTATGCACATGATAAGGTTTTAAAAGGTACCATTTTGAGGGTCGTTTAAGTCCTTATTTGATCACTTTTGTATCCGTTATTGCTTAATATCGCTCCTTTTCACTTTTAGGTCTCTTGAAGGCAAAATGCTGGAATGGCACTTATTTGGACGAAAAGGCGAATATATGAAGAAAATGGCCAAAGTCAAAATCGAGACACTCACAACCGCCGAAAATAGAAGGCGACGGCGTCAAAAGCAATTGCGACGCCGTCCGAGGATTTTTGTGACGGCTCGTAACCCAAAACTCAGATTTTCAAGTGACGACGCCCGCTTGTAAAAGAGTAGGCCGTCGCTACTCGACGGCCTAGATGCAATCCGCACGACGCCGGTCAAGAGGACGGCCACGGACATAAGGTGACGCCGCCGCAAGGTTAACGTGGCCAAGACGAAACCCTAATGACGGCGACACGACGGCGCCACGAAACATAAGGTGACGCCGCGCATATGTAATCTTATATATAGAATCCGAATTTTTCGCTTTTAGAGAGAGTCTTTTGGAGTGAAAACCTAAAACCGAACCTAAGGTGTCTTGTACAAGATTTTAGGGTTTTAAACCCTATCTTACATCAAGATAAGTATTTACTTCATTAATTCAATTATGTCTTTGATTATTTGTGTGTATGCTTGCATGTTCTCCATGTCCGCTAATTTATTTGTGTGTTTGCTTAGGAAGTATGAAACTTAATTATTGAATATTGATTGGTTGTTTCTTATCTTAGTTGATTAATGATCTAGTAATGCGATAGGTCATTCGTTGTGTACTTAATGCTTGATTCATCTTTGTGAACCTTAGAATATAATTACCGAGTAGTTGTAAGCTAAACCATCCAAAGAGTGCCTTAGAGTAAGAGTTTATCATCCCTAGTGGGTTTGTAGACGAGACCCTTTGGTAAGTTCAAAGAGTTAGGAGAAACGATACCCTACAACTTTAGACACACAACGCAACTAAGAATAAGGACGTGACAACTCAACCATCAATAGGAGATAATTAAGGAGTAGTACAACCTAAGTAAACACATCTTTAAACTATCATACGAGCACACATTAATTAGACATAGACTCCCACAACCTTAGTTTAGATAATTAGATAATAGTAGAGTAATCGGTAGAAATACCAACCCCCAAATCCAATACCCGAGATTCGTACCTTTCCATTTCATAAAATATAAAAATACAAAAATAATCTTCCTCAACCTTAACCTTAGCGTAGTAACTCCTTACTAGCATTCCTATTCCCCAGAGAACGATATCAATACCCGTGGCTTACCCTAATTACTACACTACAACGATTAGGTTCATCGCCTAGGTGTTATAAAACTTGCTCAAGAAAAGGAAGTTTCCTTGACCCCGAACGACGCGTGTAGCGTTATCAAGTTTTTGCGCCACGCGGGAATAGAATAGCTAGTTAGTAGTCCACCTCGCTTAGGTTCTTTGCTTGATTCCTATCAAGTAAATTTTTCTCATTTTTAGCTTTCTCTAGTCTATCCCCTTCTTCGTGACCTTTGTTCGTAATCCCATCACTTTTCATCATGGAAGGTGATAACCAACCACCACTCATCAACCCACCACCAAATGACCCGCCAAGAGCCCGCACTTTGGTGAATACTCGAGACCAAGCCACCTAGGCTATAGGAACACCATTGAGCTTCCCGACCAAGCCCAAACTACGGCCCTGCGATCCGACACCATCCGGTTGGTGCAAAACGGATGTGATTCCATGGACTTCGTTCAAGATCCAAATCAAGATCCGAGGATTTCTCAAAATTGTCGATTCCATCGACCTTGATGCTACTACTCGGGAGACCACGCTACCGCTCTCTTCCAATTCTCTCTACGGGACCAAGCTAGTAATTGGCTTGAGCGACTTCCCACCGGCTCCATCTCAAGTTGGGATGATCTTACCTCTCGCTTCCTTGCTCAATTTTTCCCACCGGGAGAACCACTAAGCTTAGGAATGACATCTTGATGTTCCAACAACGCCAAGGTGAATCTCTACGAAGCATGGACCCGATTCAAGGACTTACTTCATAAAGTCCTCATCACGGCATTGATCTTTGGCTCCAAGTCCAAATCTTTTATGATCATGTCAACTTCCCCACTAAGCGATCCATTGACCAAGCGGCCGGTGGAAAACTTAGTGATCTCACCGCAGAAGAATCATGGGGTATAATAGAGGACCTCGCCCTCTATGACAACGAAAGTTGGGATGACCCCCGTGAGCTGCCCAAAACCGTTAAGGCAATCTCCTTGCCCCCTTCCGACCAGGGATGATCGAACTTGAAGATCAAGTTAGATTCCTCATGAGCTCCTACGAAAATCCTAAATCTTCACACCATGTGAACAAAGTTTCTTCCTCGTGTGAGCCGCTTTGTGATCCTCATAACACGCCACTAGCACTCGATCCCCGAACATGCTTCCGCTGACTACGCATCCTCACGTATTAATGGAACGGAGGAAGATTCCTACAATACCCGGACCTAGGAATTTCAATGAAACCCGAGAGGCATGGAAAGGCAAGCCCGACTTCATCGGGGACAAACCAAAGAATTCACCTCCAATGATTTCTCATGGCCCCACCTAACGGTCCTAACCAACAAAACGTCAAGGATGTTGCAAAACCTAGTTGCATCCCAAGAAACCCAAATGGCTAAGCTCTCGGACCGCTTTAACCATCAACAAGCCGAGATGGATAGGAAAATAGACAACCTTTGAAAGCCATAACTAATAGTGATAAGAAGGTTAGTGCTATCTCAACTCCCGAGCCTTCGTGTATAGAGATTAAGGATCCAAGCAAGCTAACTAAGCATGTCCAATTCGTCAATACCATCGCCTTAGTTGAACCTAATGAAACAAATGACGAAGAGGACTATACACTTGTGGATGATGAAACACCCGAGGAAGTAGATGAAGTAGACATTGACTATTTCAACAAATTTCCTACTAAGAAGAACTATCTCGCCACCCTCACTTAGTGCGTGACCTTCGTCACATGTATGTTAGAAAAGTCCTCGAATCAAGTTTGGGAACCCTTGGAATCTTAACATACCATGTTTCATAGGACACCTTTTGTGGCAAAAGCCTACATTGATCGCAAGTCCCCAATCAACATAATGACTAGCACCTACTACAATTGGATATTGAAGAAGCCTATTCCAACTAGGCAAGACCCCAATGATCCTAATGTTAGTTGCAATTTTCTCGGAAGAATTAAGGGATTGCCCGCTTATGTAGGTAGTTTCACGCTTCCTACGGACTTCATAATTGTGGATGATATTAGCACGCCATAGACCCTAGCTTGTCCCATGTTATTCTAGGAAAACCTTTCATAGAAAGCACCGGATGACCTATGACCCTCGTTAGAGTAGTGCGATTCAAGAATGAGACCGATGACATAGCTTACCAAATGCCGCTTAAGATTGAGAAGTTTTCATCACTCTAATGATGAAAAGGAACTTAAACCGCTCGGTCTATTATAGGAATGATGAGGATAGGGAAAAGGTGTTGATTATGTTATGGCTAAGATTTTCGGATTCTATAAGGATTGCTTGAGCCTAGGACCGAATATAGGACCGATTGGGAGAGGATGAACTCTTAGAGAAGTGCATTTTAGGCACTTCTACAACATGGAATCCCCATTAGAGACCGCCAAGAGGGCGGTGGTGAGGAAACGAGAGCACGACTATGAGTCTAGCTACAAGACTCTTAAATAAAGAAAAGCGCTTCGGGGAGGCAACCCATGCTTAATTGTTTGCTTGTTAGTGTCATATATCTTTTATTAATTGTTTATCCTCATGTTTAAATTTGTAAAATGCTTTATTTTGTTTTTAACCTCGCCTTAATTGCATATAAAGGTATTTTACATAAAGGATAAGTGTAGGAGGATTACACACGCTTTCAAAAGAAACGTAAACATGAGAATAACAATTAACTAAAAGATATTTATGTTTGTTTGTTCGAGTCAAATGCTTGTATCGAGTCATAATGGATGTTTTGCGTAAATTTTTCCGATTCTAAAGATGTAAATTTTCCGAATTTTTCCGTAAAATCGCACCGCTTTTTGTCAGATAACCGACGGCGTCAGATTGCAACCGACGGCCGTGAAGGAGTAAAACATCGATTACTTTTTTCTCGCTTTCGAGCTACTTATAAATTTTGGAATTTTCCGTGTCTTAATTTTCTTAGAAATTCAGAAACATCCATTCCACAAGCATTATATCCTAGTTTAAATCGAGTCTTATATATATTATTACCGCCGATTTTACGCGAAGGTTTCGCTTTGTTTTCTTCAAGTGTGCAGTTTAGTTTGTCAAGAAGAAGTTACATAAGATTGGAAGGAGCTTTTCACGCAATAATTCTTCTTGAAAAGGATTTAACCACCACTTTACACGGATCCTACCGAGCTAATCGTGGAGTATTAGTTTCTTCGCTTTTAATTACCTTCCATTATCATAACTTTGATATTTTCGGGAACATTGGGGACAATGTTCGCTTTAAGTGTAGGAGGGAAAATAAACGGAACTTTGAAACTATGCTTATCCTTGACTATTTGCTTTGTCCAATTGTGATTGTGTAATAAACCATGAGAAAATGTCGGTTAGGGTAATTTTGGCACCAAATTTAAAATTTTTATGACATATAGGAGTGGGCCATTAGTCTTAACAAAAGCGCCTCATGGATAGGAAGTTGCATGACTAGCACAAAACCCTTTACCACCCAAATTCCACCAAAATGCGAGGATCGCCTTAGATTAGTAGGAATTAAAGCATTCATCTTCAATGCTTAGAGTGTGAACCGTAGTATATTAGATTCTAGAACTTGTTTTGTGATGCATTCCGAGATCGCAAGTGAGGCTACACTTGTGTAGTTAGGAATAACTAAATGATAAGAGGCATTAGGATAACCCTTGTTTGATACCCGTAATATAATTACTTCTTCCATATCGGTTGAGTAATTCCCCACACCTTTGCGTTGTACTCATCTTTAGTACACGATACCCTAGTTAACCCCTCGAGCCTATCCTTTTCGCGGTTCTCGTGATGTTTCGGTTTTTCCGAATATCAATGAAGAGCATTGTTTACACCCCACCCCAAATATACACCCAAATCGCCTTAGCCTACCCCTTATGCACTCACTTTTAGTGCAAATGTTTGTTATCACCCTAAACCCTTAGTTCAATTATCTAGTTGCTTGCATAAGTTGCTAAGTCGAGTCATATCCTTTGTATACGCTTTGGGACGATTGGGATTCATGGGAAAAGTTAAAGTTTATGAAATGACGGAAGGGAACGTTAAATTCAAATTCCCTTTGTTTGCATAATAATGTACCCCAAGTGTTTTGATCTTTTCAAATCGGGTCAAATTAGTGTTAGAGTAATAAAACTCAAGTGTAGGGATATGCCTATAAATCCCTAGTATTTTGATGTTATCGTAGAGGATGGTAGAGTAAAAGTGTAAAAAAAAAAAAAAAAAAAAAAAAAAAAAAAGTAAAAAAAAAAAAAAAAAAAAAAAAAAAAACATACTGCTACCATCCTACATCTATCTTTGAATTTATGTTTGTTTATTTCAGCTTATCTAGAGTTTAGAGTGTCGAGTCTTGGCTTAGCAACGCCATTCTTCATATGCATTTAACATAGAGATTTTTGACTTGCCACCACTAAATAGCCTATCCCACCAAACCCTTGTTTCCTACCGTAAGCCTAACATTACAACCCTTTAAAAGACCTCTTTGATAGTCTTTCCTAGGTGCTTACGCCAAAGCGATGGAGGTTTGATCTATTCTCAAG
This sequence comes from Chrysanthemum lavandulifolium, assembly GCA_022545495.1. Lineage (NCBI taxonomy): Eukaryota > Viridiplantae > Streptophyta > Magnoliopsida > Asterales > Asteraceae > Chrysanthemum > Chrysanthemum lavandulifolium. Next base: position 68,578,205 of record CM040246.1, read on the forward strand.
CCTATGGTAATCTATGTACTAGGACCGTTAATGAGTGTTTATCTTCCATTTCCTATTTGTTATATTTCATATATACACCCGAGAGAGATGCGAGTATCCAAACACCCCATGTGAGGTGCTAGTATGTAATTTCCGTGCTTGTTATGACTTTTATGGGCTTATATGTGTTGTGGACCGCTTTGAATTAATGCTTCATGACCCCTAACTTATAAATTAATTGGTTAAAGCACATTTGCTTGAGGACAAGCAAATAACAAGTGTAGGGATATTTGATAAGGTTTTAAAAGGTACCATTTTGAGGGTCGTTTAAGTCCTTATTTGATCACTTTTGTATCCGTTATTGCTTAATATCGCTCCTTTTCACTTTTAGGTCTCTTGAAGGCAAAATGTCGGAATGGCACTTATTTGGACGAAAAGGCGCGAATATATGAAGAAAATGGCCAAAGTCAAAATCGAGACACTCACAAATGCGAAAATAGAAGGCGACGGCGCAAAAGCAATTGCGACGCCGTCCGAGGATTTTTGTGACGGTTCGTAACCCAAAACTCAGATTTTCAAGTGACGACGCCCGCTTGTAAAAGAGTAGGCCGTCGCTACTCGACGGCCTAGATGCAATCCGCACGACGCCGGTCAAGAGGACGGCGCCACGGACATAAGGTGACGCCGCCGCAAGGTTAACGTGCCAAGACGAAACCCTAATGACGGCGACACGACGGCCACGAAACATAAGGTGACGCCGTCGATATGTAATCTTATATATAGAATCCGAATTTTTCGCTTTTAGAGAGAGTCTTTTGGAGTGAAAACCTAAAACCGAACCTAAGGTGTCTTGTACAAGATTTTAGGGTTTTAAACCCTATCTTACATCAAGATAAGTATTTACTTCATTAATTCAATTATGTCTTTGATTATTTGTGTGTATGCTTGCATGTTCTCCATGTCCCGCTAATTTATTTGTGTGTTTGCTTAGGAAGTATGAAACTTAATTATTGAATATTGATTGGTTGTTTCTTATCTTAGTTGATTAATGATCTAGTAATGCGATAGGTCATTCGTTGTGTACTTAATGCTTGATTCATCTTTGTGAACCTTAGAATATAATTACCGAGTAGTTGTAAGCTAAACCATCCAAAGAGTGCCTTAGAGTAAGAGTTTATCATCCCTAGTGGGTTTGTAGACGAGACCCTTTGGTAAGTTCAAAGAGTTAGGAGAAACGATACCCTACAACTTTAGACACACAACGCAACTAAGAATAAGGACGTGACAACTCAACCATCAATAGGAGATAATTAAGGAGTAGTACAACCTAAGTAAACACATCTTTAAACTATCATACGAGCACACATTAATTAGACATAGACTCCCACAACCTTAGTTTAGATAATTAGATAATAGTAGAGTAATCGGTAGAAATACCAACCCCCAAATCCAATACCCGAGATTCGTACCTTTCCATTTCATAAAATATAAAAATACAAAAATAATCTTCCTCAACCTTAACCTTAGCGTAGTAACTTCTTACTAGCATTCCTATTCCCCAGAGAACGATATCAATACCCGTGGCTTACCCTAATTACTACACTACAACGATTAGGTTCACCGCCTAGGTGTTATAAAACTTGCTCAAGAAAAGGAAGTTTCCTTGACCCCGAACGACGCGTAGCGTTATCAGACAATGGAATATTAAAACTCTTTCTTGTGTGATTGCTTTTGCGAGGACGATAAGTAATGCAAATGAGTTTTATGAATTCACATAATCTTTGAAAATGTACAACCGCAAGAATCCATGAATGGATATATGCATGCATCTAGGAGATGATTCTTATGTTTAACTATTAAATCCAAGTTTTGGTTTTAAATTAAAATAAGATAATTTCTAAGTATTCCTGAAAGCTAGTGGGAGTATTATGTTTATTTTCTTTAAAATCTTAACTGTTGTGAGTAGTAACATTCCATCTAAGCTAAATGTTAAGTTTTAGTTTGGAATGGAACTTCACATGAAAGATTTAAAAAATAAGACATACAACCTTGGAATATATGTTTATAATTAATAAACATTAGAACATGATATATCATTTGGAAAATGGATATGTAGAACATGAATTAAATTTTGTTTGACATATGGAATTTTCATGTACATCATGTTATCATGTTGTATCATGCTTGAATGCAAGATGATTTGACAACATTGATATCTAATGAAGTTATTAGATAACTAGTGTAATGAATATTCTAATGGAATATGTTTGAATTTAGAATTACATTCCTCACTGGATTTGCTCTCAAAATTCTATGGATGAGCAATACAACAATTGTTGTGAAATTGTCATAGCCAACAAACTTGAAAGTTTGGAAGGCATCAAACATTACATCAGATATTGAAGTTTACGAGATTTTAAAGAGCATATTGTTGTTTGTATACAATGATGTTTGGTTTAATTGAGATGACACTCAATACTAGTCATGGGAGGATTTCGTCCTTGTAAATGGCCATGTGAACTAGTTGTGCTCAACTAAGAGTATAGTTACATTATACAATAAAGAATAAGAATACTTTAAACTTTAAAATGTTTGAAAGTTTGATTGTCATAAATTAGTGGTTGAGGATGTCACACACTTTATGAAATATTATGTGGCAATATTAAAATATTTTGAATGCACACATACAAGAACTTCACTAGTTGAATTCTTGAAATAAGTATTCTCAAAATTCCAATAGATCAAAGTTAGTTGAAATTATGCCTTGTCAACAAGTATGATTGTCATTACTTGAGACATAATTCATTAACAAGTATTATCATGCATTGATCTATTTAGTATTTGGATAAGGGATGTTATGAACAAATATTATTTAAATGAAATAAAATATTGGTTATGTTTATTTTCATTTTCTTAATATTATATCCTATATTTGCATGTTTAATCCGTGAATAACTTATGTTATTCTAAAAGTCCGTTGTCGATCAATGATGTGGAATGTCATTGAATTAAGACAACTGAGTTTTGGTAGAATATACTTTAAGTATATTGATGCGGGACATGCCAATTCACATGATATTCAATGAATTGAATATAGGATGATCGAACTTTACATGATGATACTTTATGGATCTTTGTCATTAAGTATATCATGAAGTGTTTATCCTCGACTTGAGATACCGGATAATCATATGAATGTAGTGCACTTGTGTAAGATAGTCTAACGCTATCCGTGAATCGGTAGTTATAAGGGCTATTTTCGGAAGTGTTACAAAGTTCATGAGTTATGTTTGTAGTCAAGAGAATTTGTTCCTTTGAATTTGTTTCAAAGCATAATATTGTTTGGGCCCTCGTAGGATTGGCAAGATGTTTGTAAGGCTTACCCAAGATCTATCCGAATACGCTCGCATGATTTGGTAATCTTGTTCAATCAAATACAACGAGAAATGTAATATTAACTTATGAAATGACTTGATCCATATTTATAGTTAATGTAGTATTAGTAACAAAAGGATAAGTAAAATGATGAATCATTAAATGGTTTTCCCAGAGACCATGCTCGATTCGATCCGGGGCATTGGCGTGTTAAAGCTAGACTAACCAATGTCATTACTATATTAAGTAATATCCAAGTGGGAGCTGAAAGGTTTATGGATAATTATTAATATATGTATGACCGATTCGAACTCGAGACTTCTGGATTGCACACATTACGTATGAGAATCAATGTATAAATAATTAATATATAAAATGTTATATTTAATTATTTGATCACGAAATAAATACTTAATGATATTTAATATTTGATGAGTTTTGATTATCGGTCATTAAATGTCAACGGGATATGAAGAAAAGTTAACTAGCCAAGAGAAGGTTTTAGGAATCCTCTTTTGGGCTTGTGTTTGGCCGAAAACTATAGAATCCCACATCGGATACTATAGCAATCTTGACATCTACCATAAGGCTATAAATACATCCCCATGTATTCATCCTTAGGTACACTAGATTTCAATAGAAGGCCAAACTTCTTCTTTCTTCCCTCTTGTTCTTAGGTCGACATGTGAAACCCCATGTAAGGGATTTGCAAATGACCTTGAGCATAACAAAGGTGTTTGGTTAATCTATTGTGATCAAGAACCTAGCTTTTCTCATTGATTCGTTACTAATACGTGTGTACAAGAACGAAGAGCAAATACACTTGTGTTTGCATATCTTGGGTATTCGATTTTTGATGTGGTCGAATTATATAAACCCTAATTTATTAGGGTTTAGGGTTTCTTGGTCGTTGATCTTAATTTGGGGCTTTCATGAACCCTAATTGCATTGATTCGCAAAAGGTACGCATATACTTTTAATTCGGTTAATTAATTTACAAGTATTATTCCTATTACTTCCGCTGCATGCTTTGATGATGTTTACGTGTTTTATATAATTGTTATGACTAGTAAAACCCAACACATGATACAAGTCACATCTTCAAAGCAAGGAGAATGGGTAGTAAACAAGTTCAATGTTGAACACCCTCTTGATATTCCATCACACGTAATTAAGCAACGTTCACATAGTATCTTTCACCGCTCTAGTGAATGTAGAGACATTGTAACTTTATTGTCAAAAGCTGGTCTCAAGTCTTCCGAAATTACAAAAATTGTGAATGCCTTTAGAGGCAATGAAGAGGACAAACTTACTCTAGTTCAGTGTTCTAACATTGTCAGTAACGAAAAATAGTGTAATTTAGGAAAAGAATGCCATATGATTATCATGCATTTTAAAGAAAAGGCCGAGAAAGATCATGATTTTTACTTTGCGATGCACTTGAAAGAAGATGGAACATTCGGCAGTGTGTTTTGGGCAGATGGGAGATCAAGATCATCTTATTGTCAATTTGGTGATGTTGTTGTTTTCGATACGACGTATCAAACGAACAAGTTTAGCCTGCCATTTGCTCCGTTTGTAGGAGTGAACCATCATGGGCAATCTATTTTGTTAGGAGCTGCCTTATTGGAAAATGAGACTGAGGTAACATTTACTTGGCTGTTTAAGCAATTTTTAAATTGCATGCATGATTGCCCACCTATTTCTATAATCACCGACCAAGATGTTGCTACGGGTAAATCAATTGCTAAAGTTTTCCTTAAAACAAAGCACCGCTTTAGTGCTTGGCATATTCAAAAGCATGTCTTAGAGCATCTGTAACCATGGCGATCACGATATGAAGATTTTGAAGATACTTATAATCAATGGGTCAAAAGTGAAACCGTTGTAGATTTTGAATCGAAATGGGATGATTTTAAGAAGAAATATATAATAAACGATCATAGTTGGTTAGGAAACATGTACAATATGCGCCATCATTGGGTAAAAGCGTATTTAAAAGATACTTTCTTTGCCGGCATGACAACTAGTGGTCGATGTGAAAGCATGCATTATATTTTGATGGTTATGTTAATTCGAAAACCATGTTAAATGATTTTGTGGTAGAATATGACAAAGCACTAATTGCATGAAGAGGTGCCGAAGAAGACCAAGATTTTAGAACTAGGAATTCAAAACCTACACTTCATGGTGATCATCCGATTGAAGCAGTGGCAGCCCAGTGTTATACCCGAAATATCTATGATATCTTCAAGATAGAGTGGAAGGCTAGCTTTGATTGTGGGCAAGAAAAAGTAAGTAAGGATTCAGATTCGGTAAGATATCGTGTTGGATATTTGAAGGGAAATAAAGAGAATTGGAAAATTGTTGAATACAAAGTAAGTGCTGATATTTTTGCAAGTTGTTCATGTGCAAAATTTGAAACTTACGGTATACTGTGCAAACATATTCTTTATATCATGAAAAGGAAGTTAGTAAAATCTATTCCTGACCATTATATACTACCAAGGTGGACGATGAAGGCAACATATAAGGATGGAAATACTAGAACATCATGGGGAGGTACTAATAATAATGGTGCTGAAGAGATTAGTTTGTTAACTATATGGCTTATTCGATCAAAAGTTAACAAGGTACTTGAGGATGGTCGAGAGTCTTTAACTGAAATTATGAAACTTGATACTTGTCTTGATGGTATTTTGTATGAGCAAAATAAAAGGAAGAAGACTACTGTTGAGTTGAATAGTAGTAATATTGGTTCTACCTCACCATTACCGACTCAACAATCCAACTCACAACAAAATATTGTTTCTGATCCCGTTATTCCTGTCACGACAAAAGGTCGCCCAAAGCTAGCTATAAGAATAAAGTCGGGCATCTAAGTTGCTAAGGAATCAAAGAAAAAGAGGACTTGCAGTTTTTGTGGAGGAAAAGGTCGCTATGTAACTGGATGTCAAAAGAAAAAGGTATAGTATCTTTTTACATGGGAGTGTAAATATTCAAACTTGTATTTTTTTTCCCTATTTCTAACCATGAATCTTAATTATCTTATATCAGATATTCAGATGGATGAGGCCAAGAAGAATAGTATGCTTGATGCATGAGATGATTCAATCAAGGGCTAAAAGAACTATTTTTATTGATGTCTCTTTAGATTGCCTACTTAGTTCCCTCTGTGGTGACTTTTGTTTATCTTTGTTGCTAAGAAAACAAAATAAATTTTGTCTTTTGGTGTTTACTTACATCACGACTGTTAATATGCAACCAAATTAGCAAAGTGCTCTTTTTTATTTTTGCAAAGCAAAACGCTACTGCACTATTTAATACTAATATGCAAGCAAACTAGCTACTGTACTATTTAATGTAAATTTCCTTGTAGTTTAGCTAATGTATAGTTTTCATTTTGCAAGCAAAGCAAAGCTATTTCATGTACTGTTTTAATTATGCAAGAAAAGTAAAAATTCATAAGCTACTTACCTTGTGCAGTAGATTAGTTTAAAAAAAAAAAAAAAAAAAAAAAAAACTTTGTATTCCGGTGCACCAAACGGATTTCCGATAATTTCCGCACCATTTTAAAAGGTACCTTTTTTGTTGGAAATGAGTATTGCAAAATGAATTTTGCAAATTTTGGACAATATTTAATATATGTATATGTTATATATATTTATATTTCTTGGTAGCTTTGTGTTCTCCTTGATGAGAGCTTCGCAACGAGCTAAAATATGTCCAAATTGGAGTAGAAATGAATGAGATATCGTGTCTCAAAGTGAGGCACAAAATCTGGAAATACTAAACTATCCCACATCGCCTAGAAGAGGAAGTGGAGACTAGTTTATAAGGAAATCATACTATTGAATATCAAATTCCTTTAGTTTGGTTATGCTCCCACTCTACTACGCGCTGCAGGGGGGGTGCGTAAATGGGATTTCGAGCTAAATGAGTTCGAGGCTTCAACTCATGCGAGCCCGCGACCGCGGACACGAATGCACTCAAATCTCACCTACGCGGGTATCTTTTGTCGAGAATTATGTGAATTGATTCTCATCAAGCACATGGGATTCTCTTGAAGGAATTATGTGATGCATGATTCTGCTGAAGCACATTCACTCAAGTTCTCTTGAAGCACATGGGATTCTCATCAAGTGAATTATGTGATGCATGATTCAATGAAGCATATTTCAAGTAATAAAACCGTAGATGGATAATTTCGAATATTCGTAATCTATTTAGGAATAGATTTAGACTTTGTGCTTAAGTCTTATGAAATATGCATATCGTGTTTTGGATAATGATATGCATATATTTTATTCCAGCGATATTCGGCTTGGTGACCAAGCTAGGTTTTGCCTATAAAATAAAATCTTCTCATTCGCTTTTGATACGTAAAAACGCAACTCCATTATCGTTGTTTCCAGCCCTTCGATCGAAACACGCAGTTTCTGATTTTTCGTGCAAGTAAGTTTAGTCCTAACAGACAACAAATTGTATCGTTGTACCGGGAAATGATTTAAACTGCTTTTAAGGGAATCGTATTCAATACGAGCCTCGTACAAGTCTCTTTACTGCTTTCGTTTTTATTACGTTTAATAGTGTCTGTCTTCTTCTTCTACACCTTTCTGTCTGCATTTATTTACTGTTTTTACTTTCTGTTATTTATTATTGTAATCTGATTTATAATTATAATAAAAAGTGTACACCGTTTCCCACAGTCTTAAAACAGATTCGGTTTAACCGAATTTAGAACACTTTGTTATAAAATCGGATTATTATTTAACAGGATTTTATAAACTGCTTTCGTCGAAACCTTGTTGAGTTTCTTTGGAAATCGCTTTTTTAACGCTTTATACATACAGCTTTGGTTGAACAGACTAACGTTTTTTTTAAAAGCGGTTTATTATCGCCATCGAAACCAAGATAGAGTTTCTATTAAATCGATTTACTCGATTCATCAAAACCAAGCTAGAGTTTTGTTGAATCGGATCCGCACAAGTAGATACCATTTAAAACAGTTTGTTTAACTGCTTGTGTTTGATATTTCGTGATGACAAACACGAATACCCTCCCGTGACTACTATGTGAACGCACTGTGCGCCAGCTACCAACACGCCTAATCATGTCGAGAAACCGAGAAATTCAATGGGCGTAATTTCAAGAGGTGGCAATGTAAGATGTTTTTCTATCGACTACTTTGAACCTTGCGCTGTTCTTAAAAGAAAACCCACCTAACGTGGAACCTCCCGCGAAGGTCAATCCTCAATCAACAGTCGCTCAAGCCTTGGAAGCATGGAAACATTCGACTTTTTGTGTCACAACTATGTTCGAATGGTTTGGTTGATTCTTTGTACAATGTGTATCGCAAGACCAAGACCGCCAAAGAATTATGGGAGTCATTGAGCGCAAGTACAAAGCGAAGATGCCGGTACAAAGAAGTTCGTGGTAGCTCGTTTTTGGATTACAAGATGGTTGATTCAAAGAATGTGATAAGTCGAGTTCAAGATCCGCAGTTCTCGCTACACGACATTCATGCCGAGGAATGACTTTGAGTGAAACTTTTCAAGTTGTCGCTATTATTGAAAAGTTACCTCCAGTGGGTAGAATTCAAGAACCACCAAGCATAAGCGAAAGGAGATGAGTGTTGAAGACTTGGTTGTTCGTCTTCGTATTGAAGAGGACAACAAGTCGGCTCGAAAAACACGATACGCCTGATTCGCAAAGGCAAATATGGTTGAGCATGTTTCGTCATCTTCAAAGTCCAATGTCAAAGCTAAAGGCAAAGGAAAAGGAAAGAATGACAAAAGGGCAAAGGAAGTTCGAGTACCTTGCGCCTAAAGTCGCAATTGTGAAATGAAGTTCCAAGGGTGTGTTTCAACCGTGACCACCAGTCACCGTGTCGCTAATTGTAAGATGTCAAGCGGGTGACTCCACGCCAGAGCTAATATGGTGAATGAAGATGTGGACATGATTGCTATGGTGTCCGATGTCATTGCCATGATCTCTGGGTTAACTGGTAGGTTCCAACAACGTGGAATGGTGGGTGGATACCGGGGGCTACCCGTCATGTGTGTCGATAAGAGTATGTTTCACTCTTTCGAGCGGTTGATAGTGGAGAGAAGTCGTACATGGGCAACTCGCAATCACGAAATCAAGGGTGAAGGAGATGTAATCTTGAAGATGACATCCGAGAAAGAGCTCAAGTTGACTAATGTCTTGTATGTTCCGAGATTCGCAAGAATCTTGTTTCCAGTCATCGTTGAACAAGTTTGGTTTTCGCCTTGTTTTGAGTCGATAAGTTTGTTCTTTCTAAGAATCAAGTTTATGTTGGTAGGGATATGCCCGAATGGTATGTTTAAGCTCAATGTAATGGTTGTTAAGAAAGATATCAATAATATGAATTCTTCGCTTACTTGATTGAGTCTTCTAATATGTGGCATGGCCGTCTTGGACATGTAAATTTTAATTCGATCGCCGCTTGATTAAATTTAATCGCATACCCAATTTCCATATTGACTCAAAATATAAATGTGAAACTTGTGTTGAAGCCAAACTTACAAGAGCATCTTTCAAATCGGTTGAACGAAAACCGAACCACTTGATATGATACACACCGACATATGTGATTTGAAATCACTACCCACAAAAGGTGGCAATAAGTACTTTATCACGCTTATTGATGATTGTACAAAGTATTGCTACGCTTACTTCATCGAAAAGTAAAGATGAAGCTATAGACAAGTTTGTTCTATACAAAACGAAGTTGAGAATCAACTTAGTAAGAAAATCAAGGTGGTCCGAAGTGATAGAGGAGGTGAATATGTGTCTCCATTCACGATCTATGTGCGAAACATGGAATTAAACACGAGTTCACGGCCCCTATTCACTCTCAAAGAGACGGTATTTCGAAAGGAAGAACCGTACTTTGAAAGAAATGGTTAATGCCATGTTGATAAGTTCTCGTTTAAGCCAGGACATGGGGGAAGCCATTTTAACGGCTACTTATCTTTTAAATAAGATACCTCGTAAGGAAAAAGAAGAGACCCTTATGAATTATGGATGGGAAGAAAGCCATCATATCAAGATTTACGAGTGTGGGGTGTCTAGCAAAGGTAGCTATATCGACTCCCAAGGCCCAAAAGATTGGACCTAAATCATGGATTGTATATTCATTGGATATGCTAAGAATAGCAGTGCTTATCGCTTCATTGTACATGATTCGAAAAATCCGGATATACAAAAGGGTACTTTAATGGAATCAAGGAATGCTTCATTCTTTGAAACTATATTTCCTTGTTTAACTAAGGAAACTGGAAGTTCATCTAGAATAGATGAAGAAGTTGTCCAAGAGAAGAGACAACGAGATGATAATGATCTCCAAGATGAGAGACAAGATCAAACTGAGGAAGAAGAGGTTGAACCTAGAAGAAGCAAAAGGGCAAGAACCGAGAAATCGTTTGGACCTGATTTTGTTTCTTTTATGGTTGAAAACGAACCTACTTCATACCGAGAAGCGGTTACTTCCTCAGAAGGGCCTCAATGGAAGGAAGCCATTAAAAGTGAAATAGATTCTATTTTACAAAATCATACTTGGGAGCTCGTGGATTTACCTCCTGGTTGTAAACCACTAGGCTATAAATGGATCTTCAAGAAGAAGATGAAAGCCGATGGCACCATTGACAAGTACAAAGCAAGATTGGTTATCAAAGGATTTAGACAACGAGAAGGTCTTGATTACTTTGATACATATTCGCCTGTTACGCGAATAACCTCGATTAGGATAATACTTGCTATTGCCGCTTTAAGAAATTTGGAAGTTCACCAAATGGATGTGAAAACGGCATTTCTAAACGGAGATTTAGAAGAAGAAATCTACATGAACCAACCTGAGGGTTTCATGGCTCCTGGACAAGAGAACAAAGTTTGTAGGCTTGTTAAGTCTTTATATGGCTTAAAGCAAGCTCCCAAACAATGGCATCAAAATTTGACCACGCCATGCTAGAGAGTGGATTCAAAATTAATGAATGCGACAAATGTGTTTATGTCAAAGACACAAATAGTGGATATGTAATCTTGTGTTTATATGTTGATGATATGCTTATCGCTGGCGAATGACAAGATGATCAAATCTACTAAAGACATGTTGAAATCAAAGTTTGACATGAAGGATATGGGTTTGGCTGATGTGATCCTTGGAATAAAGATCATACGAACTCAAAATGGACTTGTGTTAAGTCAAGCACATTATGTGGACAAAATTCTTAATACTCATAATGCGGGGATTCCGCCTAGCTAGAACTCCAATTGATACCAAGAAGCATCTATCTAAAAATAGAGGCTTAGGTGTTGCCCAATTAGAGTATTCAAGAATTATTGGCATGTTAATGTACTTAATGACCGGTACAGACCGACTTAGCATATGTCGTTAGCGTGCTAAGTAGGTATACTAGTAACCCAAGCTATGCACATTGGGCGCCTATGACTAGGGTACTTCACTATTTGAGATACAACGCGATTATGGATCGCATTATGATAGATATCCAAATGTTATCGAGGATACAGGTGATGCAAATTGGATATCCGACATAAAGGATTCTAGATCGACTAGTGGATATGTGTTTACACTAGGAGGAGCAGCTATATCATGGAAGTCTTCCAAGCAAACCGTTATAGCTAAGTCCACGATGGAATCGAAATTTATCGCGTTAGATAAATGCGGACAAGAGGCGGAATGGCTACGCCATTCGTAGAGGACATACCACGGTGGCCTAAACCGTAACGCCATTAGTATACATTGTGATAGTCAATCGGCAATTGGCGAGCTCATAGCATAATGTATAATGGAAAGTCCGGACATATCCGTCGTCGACATAATTCGACACGACAACTACTCTCAACAGAGTTATCTCAATTGACTATGTGAAGTCAAAGGATAACATTGCGGATCCGCTACGAAAGGCTTAAGCAGAGAGTTAGTAAGTAAGTCGTCTAGAGGAATGGGACTAAAGCCCTTGAAGGAATGAGTTTCTATGAAGGAAAACCTAACCCAGCTTGAATGGAGATCCCAAGATCCGGGTTCAATAGACAACCTAATCATAGAAATGGGGAAGTCACGTCAATGTGGGGAGTTACTAAATAATGTAACTTTCCTAGTCCATTCCTATAACAAATGTGACTTGTTGAGAGGTTAAACATATGGCTTTAATGATTGTGATGAAATCATAAAGCATAATGAAATCACAACACATATGTTTTTAATGATTCAAGATGAAATCACCTATGTGAGAGAGAAGTGGGGTCGCTCAAGGGGAAATGTGGGCGCAATTCCTAAGAGCTCTTGCAGAACCGAGGCTAGTGTTCATGACCATAACGAACACGACTATGAGGACTTGACATTGTCGGGAGAGTCTTGTGTGAAGTGTAATGTCGCTCACGTAAATGGATGATGAGTTCAAGGACATCGCGTCTACTCGGATCTAGGAGACTAAGTGCATCTCACAAGGAAGGTTCAAAGGGTTACACCTACCTATCCTATGCAAGACTTAACCGAAATTTCACCAAAACTTTCGTGTGTTTTCAATCGATTTCCATTCATGTGGGGATTGTTGGAAAATGAGTATTGCAAAATGAATTTTGCAAATTTTGGACAATATTTAATATATGTATATGTTATATATATTTATATTTCTTGGTAGCTTTGTGTTCTCCTTGATGAGAGCTTCAGAACGAGCTAAAATATGTCCAAATTGGAGTAGAAATGAATGAGATATCGTGTCTCAAAGTGAGGCACAAAATCGAAATACTAAACTATCCCACATCGCCTGAAGAGGAAGTGGAGACTAGTTTATAAGGAAATCATACTATTGAATATCAAATTCCTTTAGTTTGGTTATGCTCCCACTCCTACGTCTGCCAGCAGGGGTGCGAAAATGGGATTCGAGCTAAAATGAGTTCGAGGCTTCAACTCATGCGAGCCCGCGACCGCGACACGAATGCAGCTCCAAATCTCACCTACGCGGGTATCTTTTTGAGAATTATGTGAATTGATTCTCTTCAAGCACATGGGATTCTCAAGCGAATTATGTGATGCATGATTCTGCAAGCACATTTCTGCTCAAGTTCTCTCAAGCACATGGGATTCATCAAGTGAATTATGTGATGCATGATTCTCAAGCATATTTCTTCAAGTAATAAACCGTAGATGGATAATTTCGAATATTCGTAATCTATTTAGGAATAGATTTAGACTTTGTGCTTAAGTCTTATCGAAATATGCATATCGTGTTTTGGATAATGATATGCATATATTTTTATTCCAGTATATTCGGCTTGGTGACCAAGCTAGGTTTTGCCTATAAAATAAAATCTTCTCATTCGGCTTTGATACGAAAAACGCAACTCCATTATCGTTTGCTCCAAAGACCTTCGATCGAAACACGCAGCTTCGGTGATTTTTCGTGCAAGTAAGTTTAGTCCCACAGACAATGTACCGTGGTACGTTAGGACCGGGAAACAGACGCGAACTGCTTTAAGGAATCGATTCAACACGAGCCTCGTACAAGTCTCTTTATCGCTTTCGCTTTAATTACGCTTAATAGTGTCCGCCTCTTCTTCTACACCTTTCTCGTCTGCGCTTATTTACCGTACTTTCTGTTATTTATTATTGTAATCTGATTTATAATTATAATAAAAAGTGTACACCGCTTCCCACACTTATTTTGTAGTCCCGGTACCGTACCGTATATCAAAATTGGTACTGTTTCGGTACGGTACTTTCGAGTTTGAATAAGTTAGTAGTTCATTGACTTTGTTGCAAATGAAACTATTAATTGAATGAATGAATTGAATTGTTTTTTTTAATAAAATAGTAGGGAGCATGGGCAATAAGTTTTTGTGATTGGCTTATGATTATGATATAATAAGAAAATATACTAGGAAGTAAATGACGGTTACTTGGAAGTAAATGCAATCACCCGCTTTTTAGTCGACATAAACCGTATTTGAATGCCTTTTGGTGTTAGCCAATTGGCTTTACTAAGAGTGAAGGGTATCACAACGAAATCACCTCGCCAATCTGATGTGGCACACTCGCCGGATTCCGCCACCCTTCGCCACCACACCATGATGGCTCGCCAGTTGCTCCATCGCCATTCCCACGACATGGATAAAGACAAAAAAAACTTTTGAAAAACTATCCGTTTGATACCCAAGTGAAGAAATAAAATGAGGGTGGGTGGGGCCCAAGTAAAGAGGTTTGAGTTAGTTGTGAATGGGGTATTTTTAAATGAGTGTGTTGAAGTGATGTGGCACATGTGAGTCCCAAATGAAGAGTATTGCTTAGCCATTATACCCATCACTCTAAGGTGTAGCGATTATATCCCTATATATATTTCTACCATAATACATTTAGCAGTCACACTTGAAGCACCACTATATTTGCTTATGTCAGAGCACATTTATTTTTTCTTAAAGAACATCTCTACTTTTGCTTCTGCTAGAGCACCTTTATTATTGCTTCTGCCACCAATGAGCAGTAAATTAACGACCGTTATATATTCATGGTCGTTAACTAACAACCGTTATTTTTTTTAAATAATTAACAACTAACTAACGGGCGTTAGTTAGCGACCGTTATCTATTGATGGTCGTTAAGTAACAGCCGTTATCTTCTTTTTATTTTTATTTTTAATATCTTAAAAAACCAACATAGATTTTACGGCCCTTCATATAACAAGTCTGTTGTAAAGTGAGTCTTTTATGACTAACTTTGCTATGAAACGCTAACCTAACGACAATTTCTGTAACAAAATTAAAAAAATTTGACGAAAATTATATGCGGTGTTATCGATCCGTTACAAAGTTAGTCCCTCGCGCTTTGCGACGGAACGCACCAAAAATCAATAATTTTTTAATAGCAGTCATGCTTTTGAATGGTTATGCAAGTGATAAAAAGCAAACTTACAAAAGATACATATATCATCGTGATAAAAACTCCCAAAGAAAGCGAAGTACAAAACCTCGATATATATATATATATATATATATATCGATAGGTTCGGTAATTTTCATCATTTTGGATTTTAGATGCCAATAATTATCATCTATGATTGATCAAAAGGCCCATGTAAATATGTAATAGTTACAACTTTGAATGAATACCTAAAAAACAAGTGAAAAGCAAAATTATAAGAATCAATATAATCAGGCTTACATTAACTAAGCCCATATGCTTAAATGGAATCAGCTTACTATAGTCTATAGCTCCTAGATCCTTTTCAATGATTTGATTTTTCTACTCGAAATCCAACAAAAATGAAGCCTTCAAGTTATTTCCATTATTGTTCAAAAAAAGAACATTATCTCCATTAGTTAAGACAATTGAAGCAAAGGGCTGAATGAATGTATATGTGAACACCTTGGAGTTCCACCATCACATGAATGTGACTGCTTACCATCTTATGAAGATTTATTCAATTGTGTCAAGTATGTGCACACAATAAGTTATGTCACTCTTTTTTATTTATTATTTTTTTTAAACATCAATTAATATATACTCGTACCCTCTGTCTTAAAAATAGGCTCAGGCGGCTGATTAATCCCTGCATAATCGATGATCAATATGCGAACACCTTGGAGTTCCACCATCACATGAATGTGACTGCTTACCATCTTATGAAGATTTATTCAATGGTGTCAAGTATGTGCACACAATAAGTTATGTCACTCTTTTTTATTTATTATTTTTTTTAAACATCAATTAATATATACTCGTATCCTCTGTCTTAAAAATAGGCTCAGGCGGCTGATTAATCCCTGCATAATCGATGATCAATCACTAAACGCCTGGATTTATCATAATCGGCCTATTTAATCGGTTTGGTCAAAGATCACTTAAAAATAGGTCAACAAACCGATTAATCGGACAAAATCGGTCTAACTAGATTAATCGAAAAAATCGGTCAATTACATCGCTTAAAAATCGGAAAAAATCGCATAAAAATCGGTCAACAAATCGATTAATCAGACAAATGGGTCAAAGATCGCTTAAAAATTGTCAACAAACAGAGTAATATTCATGTTTGACTTTGAACTTTGAAGAATTATGCATTATGTTTATATTTGAACAATTTAAATATTTAAACTTTGATGCACTATGCTTATCTCGTACATATAATATAATATAATATCCAAAATTACAGTTTTGTGCATAAAAATTCCAATCCGATTAATCCCCGATTAATCTCTGCCTAACCGATTAATCGCTAGGACCTACCCCGACCGCCTCACTAGCGTCAAGTGATTTTTACAACCTTGCTCGTATCCCACCTATCTCACACATAATACCTGACAATGTCTTTACTGAGCACAATCTCTAAATCAGGGCCGTCCCATGAATTTTGGGGGCCCTGTGCCATGATCACAATGTACATAAGTATTTTTAGTTTTCGATATTACTATGTTAAAATTTTAAGTAGGGTTTTGGATATGATTTTTACAATACATATATGAAGGAAAAATAATTATGAAGTATTCAAAGATTATAAGTAATATAAAGTATTCAAAAGAACATTGTCAAAATTGTCGAGAACACTTTTCGAAACTCTTTCAAACAACAAAAAAGATATTCTAATATCTCAAATATGTAGTACTGGATCATTTGTAATGATAACTCAAACAAGGGTTGAAATTGTTAGTTTGTAAGCTCTTTTGGACTTAATAGGAAACAAAAAATAATAGGTATAGATAAAGTGTAAAATATAAACAATAGGGATGAAAAATAAACATGGTATAAATCTCTCATCTTCTTCCTCCGTATGAAACATATTCCCCTGTTTCAACTTATCTTTAGAATCACAATAAAATGATCAAATCTACCTTATACCGGGTAGGAAATAACTGTATAGCTCACTTTATCATCATGCTAGAACTGAAACTCAAGTATATAAGGTTCAACGCTTAAATATTTTGGGGCCCTTAAAAATTCGGAGGCCCTGTGCGATCGAGCATGTTGCACATGCTCAGATCCGGCCTTGCTCTAAATTAATGAGTTACTCACATACCACTAGGCAAAAAACTTGATGCAAAAAATTAAGTCTACAAAAGTGATGGTAGAAAACATTATAGAATTCAAGTGGTTCTCTTGCAAATGTCAAAGTTCTGAGTGTGAGGTCAGTTGTTTATATGCAGCCAATTAGGTGTTTACCTCAGCAGATGCATTCCTAGTTTGGTTTGTATTTTTGGGGTTCATTGTGGGTCTATTTTGTATGCATCTTACTTTGATTCTTGGGTCCTTCTCCTTTTAATTTACTTGATTAATTGGGGGAGGACGCCTTTTCTTTGTAATTGTTTTTCGCGGGTTCTATAATATTTTGTCTTTCTAAAAAAAAAAACTTCATGCCTACCCGTTTTAGTTATTGATATAATTTAGGGGGTGTTTCTTTTTAGGGCAAATTGCATAAAAAATACTCATCTTATGTCCAATTTCAATTAAATGCAATTTTTATTATTATTATTATTATTTATTTTTTTTAATTTAAGGTACTTGACTTTTTTTTGGGCTGATTTAGGTTTTTTTCTAACTTCCGTTAACTATTTCGTTAGTAAATTACATGTTTGGTACTTGAATTTGTATAAGCATTTCATGTTTGGTCTATTTTAGTTCGTTTTCATACGCTTGCATACGTTTTCGTCAATTTTTATACGTTTTCGTCCGTTTTACACGTTTTTGTCCGTTTTACACGTTTTTGTCCGTTTTACACGTTTTTGTCCGTTTTTACACTTTTTCGTCCGTTTTTACACTTGTTCGTCCGTTTTTGCACGTTTTTCGTGTGTTTTTACACGTTTTCGTCCGTTTTTACACGTGTTCGTCCATTTTTGCACGTTTTCGTCTCTTTATGCACGTTTTCTTCCGTTTTTGCACGTTTTCGTCCGTTTTGCCGGCTCGTCCGTTTTGCACATTTCGTCCGCTTTTACACGTTTTCGTCCATTTTACACGCTCAGTATGTTTTTGCGACGCCGTCCGCTTTTACACGCCATCCGCTTTACGGTTTCGTTTGTTTTACACGCCGACCGCTTTTACATGTTTTCGTCCGTTTTACGTTTTCGTTTGCACGTGCGTTTACTTTACACGCGTTTTGTCCGCTTTTACATGTTTACCGCTTTTTACGTCGTCCGTTTTTGCACGTTTGCGTCCGTTTTGCGTTTAGTCTATCTTTACACGTTTTGCGTGTTTTAAATCGCTTTTGCATGTTTTCTTTTGTTTCGACGTTTCGTCCGCTTTTGCACGCTTCCATCCTTTTTCCACATTTTGTCCGCTTTGCACGCCAAAAATGTAAAAAAAAAAAAAAAAAAAAAGGGAATGAAAACGTAAAACGGATCAAACGTAAACACGCACAAAACATGTAAAAAAGGACCAAAACGTATAAATGTATCAAAACGCAAAATGATTTAAAAGTGTAAAACAGATTTAAACGCAAAACGGATCGAAACGCAAAATAGATGAAAACGTAAAACGAAGAAACGCAAAACGGACGAAGACGTAAAATGATTTAAAACGAACGAAAAGGTGTAAAACATGCGCGACGTGCAAAACGACGAAACGCAAAACGGATGAAATGTAAAACAGACGAAAACGTAAAACGGACGAAAATGTAGAAACGACGAAACGATAAAATGATAAAACTTATGCAAGGCATGAAAGCGGACGAAAATAGACCAAACATGAAATGCCTATACAAACTCAAGGACCAAACATGTAATTTCTTCGACGAAATGGTTAACTGAAATTAGAAAAAAACCTAAATCGGCCAAAAAAAAAGTCGGATAGCTTAAATTGAGGGAAAAAAAAGAGTAGTGCCTTTAATTGAAATTAGACATAAGATGAGTAACTTTTTATGCAATTTGCCCTTTTTTTTTACTCTTAGCTAAAAGAATGGGTCCACAAACAATTTAATTGTATTTCTTTTTTAAGTAGGACCCAATAATTTCTCTTACTTTTTCAATATCCCTAAGAGCACACGGTATGAAGATAATTTAACATGCTAAATATCCATTTTTCGCGCTTATCATGGTAACCAAACCATACCACCACTGTGTCATTCGTGAGCCAAAGATATTTGAGCCATTCCAATAGCTCAAGCCATTTGTGATGTTTAGTGTTTTTCTTGTGTGTATTATGAGTGAGTGGGTATTTTTAGTGGGACCAAATAACGTATTAGTGGTGTGTTATGAGGGAGGTGTTTTATTTATTGGTGAGTTATTGGAATGTGTATGATGATACAATGCACATGGAGCCAAAGATTAACTAATTAATAACGCATAGTATTTGTATCCACGATACTCTTCTAAGCATGAAAGATTAACTCCTCCCCAATAAGTGACTCATATAGATATGGACCCGCATATATTTATAAGGCTCTTAGTATAGAAAGAAAAAGAAACACTCCCTTAGCAATGTTAAATATATTTTTCAGAAAATTCAATGTATGACTTGCAAGAAAACACTTTCGTAATTCAAAGTCAAACCAAAGTCATTTTCATTATCTCCTTCTGAACAATTGCTACGAAAAGGCTGATAATCTACGTGAGAGAATGTTATTCCATGAATAATTCATGTTTTATAATATTTGTTAATTCATGGTTTCAGATCCAAGAAATCAATATCTATCTATACTATATTGTGCATGTATAATCAGGACCTAGGCAACAAATTAAGTATTTAAGACTTGATGCATTTAATGTATAATAAATTGAATAACTAAAGCTTGAAAAAGACTGATATATACCAAGTCTTTTGTAAAAAACTTCAAAAACTTCAACGAACGCAAAAACCTTCTAAAAGCTTTTTAGAATAAGAAAGATTTTCACACCACGATCGCTTCACGCTTCTAAGGTAGGTCCCTAACTAATTAAGCAGAAAATATTAATGGTTCGATCAAACGAGCGGGTCAAATCGGATACAATTTAACACAAATTGATTATTGTAAAACATTCAATGAACTTGTACCAAGCTCTGACTTTCAACTTTTAAAATATCATTCAATCCACATCGATACAAGTAGTTATGGATCTTCGGTAGCTGTAGTGATGGATAGACAAAAAGTTTCAAAAAATCATACCGTGGCATTTAATATAATAATGTATGTGTTGTCGTATAGACTAAACGAAATGTGAACTCGCGACGTAATGATCATTTTGTATACGTGAATTTAAACCGATGAACTAGGAAAATTTTATATAGTTATTAATTCTACAGTGACTTACTTTATGCAAGAACACTTAAACCTTAGGGACTATTTTTGCCAACTTGCTAAAGGACTTACTTTAACGATACTTAAACCTCGGAGCTATTTTGCCAAGTCATAAACATAGCAATTAATGCATACCCACTTTGAGGGAAATGTACTCCCACATTTAGTATATACGAGTGAGAAACCGTAGCGACGCAATGGTTCTTTAGACGAGCGTAGAAAGGTTATTAATGCTAAAGGACTTGCTTTAACGACACTTAGACCTCGGGCTGCTTTTGCCAAGTTTTGAAAGTTATTAATGCTAAAGGACTTGTTTCAAGAATCGACACTGAACCTCGAGTTTTTTTCGCCAATTTGCCAAACTTTGCAATTAATGCAAATGTTTTCTACAAATGATGGTCCTGTTTTAAGATATATACTAATATAGAATTGAATGTTTTATTGCCATTTGAAATTTAAATATCTAAATTGTGTATTTGTCTCCTTGTTATTAAGAGCAGTATTAGTAGAACCAAGTAGGGGTGTTGATCGGTTCGGTTATCGGTTTGTTTGGTTCGGTTAATTTGGTTAATTTTCGTCAACTCGAGAACCGAACCAAACCAAATTCAAATTCGGTTCGGTTCAATTGAATTCTAATTCGGTTTAGTTCTTGGGTTGACCCGAATAACCCGAATTTCACTATTTTTTAAGAAAAAATTAATAATTACATAAATATTTAGCAAAAAAAATATATCAAGTATAAAAAGTGTTTTATTATATTATGATAACCTTTAATATTATTTATTTATATATAAATATACATAAAATATATAAATATATAAAAAAATATATATTTATATGAATTGGTTTCGGCTCAACTCATTAAACCCATAACCAAACCGAGAATCGAATTAATAGTTCGGTTCGGTTCGGTTTAGTTATTTTCGATTCGGTTCGGTTTCGATTTTCAATTTATTTGTTTTTTTCGCTCACCCCTAAAACCAAGAAAAGAAGTAAGAGTTTATTGTTCTTCCAAAAAATAAACGGAAAGAAAATAGGAGAAAGTTAATAACGTTTAGCTTTTTCCATAAATATTCCATTCCTACCCACGTGACTTTTTGGTACACTTCTCCTTTTCTTACTTTTACAGATTTACTTCTTTTCTCTCATTGTCACAGTACAAAGCCTCAATACTCCATTAACAAAATCTTGAAACCTATTCATTTTTCAACTCAGTTCAACAGTTTTCACCAAATTAACATTTTAGGTGGTTCCCAACATATTTCTAAGGTAGGTCCTGGAAAATCATACCACATCGCTTGTACATGAAATTATTTTCCAAAGTGGTTCTCGGCCACCACCTAAGATGTACTTAGGTCCGCCTCTGTGTATAATGTTAGGGTATGTTTGGCTAAATTAGTGGTTCCTAAGAAATATTATCTCTGTCTTTAAATAAATGTTTACTGTTCATTTTTAAAGTTTTTTTCTTTCAACTTTGACATTAAATTATTTAATTTGTATTATATAATACTTGATAAAAATTATACTAATGAAAATACATTTCAAACCCAATTTATTCATATATTTTACATCAAATATTACATAACATAAATAAAATAATTTAAGGTCAAAGTAAAAAAAAAAAAAAAAAAAAAAAAAAAAACTTTAAAATCAATAATGACACTTATTTTGAAATGTAAGAAGAACATTTAGTAGTAGTTGTTTGTGTTATAAACATGTCTGGTAACGTAGTTGTAGATGTAAATATAATGTGTAACTCGAAGTAAACGGACATATACATATTAAATAAACAAGTCCCGATCTTCACCTTTGGAGAAAATATACAAGTCTTGAAATAAAAAATGAAGACTTGTTTACATGTTTGATATTACTTTTTTTATTATGACAGTAATAAATTATCAACGCCATGTGATCTATATTAATAAAGTTAGTATTTTAAATCGTACTTATTTATACAAGTTTAACATTACAAAACTTTATACCCAATATGAAAAGAAAACAGATAACAAAAATAAAAAGTTAATAATGGTGCAAAAGCATACTTGCAAATTAATTAGTTACCGTAAAATACAGAAAGTGAATTTGAGCAAACAACATTGTTCAAAATGAACTTAATTGAGTGGGATAATTTAGAAATTGTGTATTGTAATGATTTTTCAATTTTCTAATGCTTTTAAGATGAGCATTCAAAATAGTAGCATTAAAGAAAAGTTCAAAAAATTAAATGCTTGTTGTTAAATAAGCATTTTATCTCATATGCTAAATGCTTCAAAATGCTTTATAATGCTAGTCACCAAACACATGCTAAGGGTGTGTTTGTGAAAAGTAAGATTGAAAGAATAAGAATGAATGCGAAGCGATAATTATGCGAGTAACCACAACTCATTGTTTATCGCTTACAACTTCTTAAAGAAGCATTGAAAAAATGAACGTTCTTAAAAAATAGCAAAAGCTCACCGTTCTTTTGCCAAATGATTACTAAAAACCAAAATGCTCACATCTATATATATATATTTTTATGAGCTAATTTCATGAATTCTATAAAATTTTATGCTATTTAATTCATAACCATTTTGATATACTTTTTTGAATTTTTGGATTTTTATATTTTTAGTTATTTATTTAATTTTAACTATAATTTTTTGCAAATGTAACTTTTTGAATTAATAAAAACTTGATTCTCAAAACTATATATTTATGAAGGGAGTTTTTGACGAGTAAGATAGTGCAAAAGTCTTTGTACATGCGAGAATGATGATGTTAATACGGCGCTGTGACAAAATTATGAGAAACTCAAAGAGACACATACAAAGAATATACTCCCTCCGTCCCATATTAAATGTCCGGTTTGAATTTTCAAAGTCTTTTTTTCTTAACTTTGACCATAAATATTTGTAGTTGTGTTATATATTATTTGATGCAAAATATATGAATAGATTGAGTTTTAAATGTATTTCAATTACGTATTATTTTTATCTAATACTATATAACACAAGCAAAAGTATTTAAGGTCAAAGTTGTAAAAGAAAAACTTGAAAAGTCAAATCTGAACATTTGATATGGAACGGAGGGAGTATATACAATTTTGAATTTTGTTTAATGTCGTTATTAAGCGGGTATTGTCTTGTATGGAGAGTTGGGTTGACAATGGTTTTCTCGTGTGAGTAGTGAACCAGTTGAGCTTCACGCGTCCTCACCAAGATATTTCACTTTATATATTTATATACTATACAGTAACTATTTTCGTCACCGCCGCTGTGTGTTGGCACCCAATTAGTATTATAAAACAAAGTTTGTTCTTTAAGCCGTTAAGATTTAAAAGCCACAAAACCATCTCTATTTATTTAATATTAGCTAAATACATATCGGAATACTCTCTATATACGTTGTATCGAATGTTGAAAACAAAATAAAACAAGACAATGATTAATTCAGAGTCGTGACATTGCAAGAACTTTTTCTTGGTCATGCAGCTCATCACGGTGGTACCGAGTTCGATCCAGATGAATTTCTTTTTCAGATCTATTGTTGTTTCCCAATTCAGTTTCTGTTATTTGAAGGGTTTTTGCCACTTTCCTAAGCTCCACTTTTTGTACTTTACCTGTTCCGGTTTTTGGTAACTCCTTCACAAACTCTACCTTCTTTGGTATCATAAATTTCGACATCTTTTTTCGGCAATATGATAAGATTTCAGATTCGGTTGCGCTTCTTGTCTCTTTCAAGACGACAAAAGCGCAAGGACTTTCTCCCCACCTTGGATGAGGCATTGCAACCACTGCAGCTTCGAGTATGGCGGGGTGTTTAAATAGAATGGACTCAAGTTCCACACTGCTAATATTTTCTCCCCCGGAAATTATGACGTCTTTTGACCTGTCTTTGATTTCCAAGTACCCATCAGGATGTATAACCCCAACATCACCTGTTAAGAACCATCCATTTTGGAAGGCTTTTGCCGTTTCTTTCTCGTCTTTCAAGTATCCTTTCATGATGCTACTTCCACGAAGTACAATCTCTCCCATCGTTGTCCCATCATGTGGAACACTTTCCATGGTGTCCTTGTCTTTGACATCTACATCGGCGAGGGTGAGTATTCCAACACCCTGACGGGCCTTCAATCTCGCCTGCTGATCGTTAGGAAGTTGATTCCACTTGGTTTGCCACTCGCAAACAAGCGCAGGTCCTGTGGCCTCAGTGAGGCCATAGGCATGCATGATGTGGAATCCAAGGTCTTCCATCTTCTCAAGGAGTGCGGCAGGCGGAGGGGCCCCTCCAGTGAGTATGTTGACCTTAGATTTTATTTGACATCGTTCATGAGGCTTCGCTTCTAAAAGGATGTTAAAAACAATAGGAGCACAACACATGTGAGTCACTTTGTGCTGAGAGATACTCTTGTACATTTCGAAAGCTGTAGTGTTTCGTATACACACGTTGGTACCACCTCGTGCGGCGACACCCCATGTGAATGTCCAGCCATTGCAATGGAACATTGGCAGAGACCACAGGTACACAGCCTCTGTACCCATTTCCCACCCTTGAATCAAGCTCATCGTGCTCAGAAAAGCACCGCGGTGGCTATAGACCACTCCCTTGGGGTCCGAGGTTGTTCCAGATGTATAATTCAACGCGACAGAGTCCCACTCGTCCTCAACGTTTTCACCGGGATAGCATGGATTACCATAGTGAATGAGTTGCTCATACTCCAGCTTGCCAAGACGGACATCAGTGGGCTTGCTAATATCATCAATCACAATGACCAACGGCATGGCCTGCTGGGCTGAAGAGCTATCATTAAAACTTGCCACCAGCAACCGTAGTGCTTCAGATGCTATGGGAACATATTCATAGTCGACAAAGAAGACCTTAGCTTCTGAATGACGGAGAATGGTGGCTACATTTTTAGCATCTAGCCTTGTGTTAATTGCGTTAAGCACAGCTCCTGCCATTGGTACAGCAAAATGCATCTCATATAACGCAGGTACATTTGGTGCGAGCACAGATACCTATTTAATAAAATTAAACCAAATATATTAGAATCAATAAACATTTTTATGTATAAAATAATCTTTAAAATTTCAACAACTCATGCATGTTTACACTTTAAAAGGGTAAGGCAAGAAACTTACAACATCGTTCTTGACAACGTTAAGGGACCGTAGGGAGTAGGCGAGACGGCAGCAACGTTCATAAGTTTGGCGCCACGTAAAGCGGACTCCAGAGTATATGACAGACGTACGGTTGGAATAAATCATAAAGGCTCTTTTGATGAAAGTTAGAGGAGTGAGAGGGACATAATTTGATGGACACTTAGGAAGTTTATCCATTTTTGTGAAGCTAATTATGTAATCAAACACTAGGAATGTTAATCTTGAGAGATAGATATGATTTATGTGATATTGTGTGGTAAGCATATGAAGATGAAGTGTATATATAGAGGATTAAAGGAGCATATTATTTATGTGGTGCTAATGGGCCATGGATGTCGAGTGGAAATAATTACGAATATACAGTGATATTACATGTCACTATGAGTGTGTGTTTCACGGTCTGTGTTTGAACACAGCCCTTTGACTTGAAAGTTTGAAACCATTTGCATATTTGTTAAAGCATGATGATTCCTTCTGTTTAATAAGACACAAAACTTAATGACTTCATGTATATAACATTTGTTTAATAATTTTTAAATAAGTTATAACTATTATAGAGTAATTGTTTTTCCCAACAAGGCGAATATATATGACTCAACCGAAATAGTACAAAGTATCCGATAACCACTAAAAAAAACTTGTCAAATCTACGCACCATTTTTTCCATACTTGTAAAATGTGTATAAAATTTTAATAGCTTTTCTAACACTTATTAATTTGCGAAAATTGATTAGGATAATAAGTGTGAAAAAAAAAATATAAAACAAAAAATTACACTTTTCCATAAAAAAGTGTAGTTTAGTAACACCTCACCCTGCGCTTTTGGCACCATCTATTTTCACCCTCTGAAAATAGCCCAAGAACTCTTCCGGCGCAGTGGACCACCAACCTGGAGTGAGACTCTACAAAGTCTCTCAGGTGTTCATCATAGGTTTTATGGAGTGAGTGACTTATATGAAAGAAATGCCAAAGACGGACTTGAACCATGTCGATTAATTCGACTCAAGACAAACGCCCAACCATTAAACTAATGCTTCATTGGTAAAAAAAAAATTACATTGTTAATTGCAAGAAAAAATTACATTTGTAAGTGTGAAAAATTAAAAATTCTCACACATGAGGGGTTGAAGTAAATTATAACACTTACTCTTTCTTTTTTTTTTTTTTTTTTTTTTTAGAACGGCGACTTTATTAAAAGACTAGCAAGAAGGTAGCAACAAAACATTACAAGGAAATCAAGTGGGGATTTTTAAGCCAACTCTCCCACGTAAAAGACTTTTTACATCTACTCGAAACCCAAATGACAAAGTTACAATCTCATCAAAGATCACCGAACGTCTTGGAGGAGATTCAAAATAGTCTTATTGCGAAAACCCACATGTACCACCGTAAAGTAGCAAACACTCCATCCAACAAATTCTTCGTGCAGGGCATTCGAATGGAAAGAAACAAGTTCGCCACTCCGAGAAAGACTCAAGATCCCGCCTTCTAACTCCCATCGCCTACAAAGTCCGTAAAGACACTCACGCACAATAGGACATTGAAATAACACATGATGAGTCGCTTCCACCCCATGATCACAAAGCGGACAAACTAGCGTATCCAACATCACCCTTTACGAGATAAATTATATCGAGTTGGAGACAATCTCTATGGCCTCCAAACAAAGATATTAATCTTTATAGGGACCCATTTCACCCACCTCGTACTTTCGTTATAAGAAGGAAGCACCAAGTCATCTAAAGTTCTAACCTCTTTAACCCGAAAATTCCGTCACCGCTAAATCACAAACCCATCTCTCAAGATTAGGTGTAAGAGAGAAGGGCGTAACATCAGAAGAGCTTCCCATTGTTGACGTCATTTCATCTCGCACATTCCTTCGAAAAGACTCATTGATCGAGCGACCACCTAGTTTATTAGCAACCGAAATATCTTTCTCCATATCTAAAGCATAAACCCGCGGAAACCTATCGCGAAAAGGTACGTCCACCGCCCATTTATCCAGCCAAAATTTAGTATCACAGCCATTACCAATTCTTTTGTTGCAATGAGACATGAAATCGAAGCCAATATCTTTAAGGGAATTAATTTCACGGATAATGGTTGACCATAAAGAAGGAGAATTACCCGCGTATTCCAAATTGTCCCCATGAATAGCATGAATAGCCTTAGACCAAAGGGACCCGTCTTTGGTTAGGAATCGCCAGTACCATTTAAGCAAAAGAGCACGATTAAGGGCAAAAAAACTCGACACTCCAAGCCCGCCGTGACTCTTAGACGCCAACACTTTTTGCCACGCAACCCACACAATCTTTCTCTCCTTAGGATCTGCACCGTTAAAAAACTTGCCCCTAATACCTTCCATTTCTTTCAGCACTTAATTTCACACTTAAGAAGTATGAAAAATGTTTAAATTCCCCCACAATTAAATGTGTAAATTTTTTTATACAATAATTAAAGTGGAAAATATGTTGTTCTACAAATTTTGTTGACACTTATTTATGCAATCAATTTTGCACGTTATTAACTGTTAATAAAATATTAAGCACTTTTTAAAAGGGAGAAAAAAATGTGTAGATTTGAGTTTTTTTGCAACAAAATGTCTATGGCATGCTGTTATTTCTAATATATAGAGTATATTTTTGCATTTTTTGTATCGAAATATAGCATTATGATTAGAGTAAATTACACAGTTCGTCTTAGTGGTTTGCACAAAATTCCTATCTCTGACATTTTTTTTCTCGGTTGATCCTTATAATTAAGCTTTGTAACGTCGTCCATCCCTATCGCCCAAATTCGTTATCTTTTCCTGTAAACCCCACCCATATGCCTTCCATGCGAGGGTGTTTCTATCTTTTCTATTCTAACTCGATACTTGTACTTAATTAAAGGTTATTCTTTTCTCATTTCATCCCAATATTATTTCAAGTTTTCTTATAAAACTTTCACCCACCCTTCAACTCTACATCTTCTTTGATAAAAAATCCCTAATAAGTCAACCATATACATGTAACGGTGTTCTCGCAAGCGATTTGGAATTTTCGTATATCCAAGGCTAATGCTTATGTCTAGGATTTTTTTTTCCTTTCTTTGTGCCTTTTTATCTTAATCTACTATTTTTCACTGAAATGTCAATGTGTTCATGTTTAATTAGGTTTTATGTTTAAAGATGCATACATTATCGTGTGTTTTGGTCAAAACTCTAATTTTGTTTTTCTTTTAAACTTTTTTTCAAGAAGCAATGAGACTCGGTTTTCCATGAAGTTTCAAAGATGCATGAATGTTTATGATCTACCGATTGGACTTATGAGAATGGTACCTTCAGGTTTTTTTTCTTCTTTTTTAAATGTGTCAATATCGATGAATTTTCAGTCCATCAACTTAATGCTATGGTGAAAAGGCTAGGCTATAGTGAAAATGTGATAATGTATTACCACTTTCAAAAGTCTGGTGGTGATTTAAATAGTGGGTCTTAGGTAATGACGATGATGTTAGAAAACTCGATGAATATGTTTGGTTTGGTAATAAGATAGTTGAGATTCACACTAAACATGAAAGAACTCATTTGCATACATACAACATGACACATGAAGATGCTAATTTTAGGGGCCGTTTGGTTTGAAGGTATGTAAATGAAGGAATGCTTTCATTCCCAACATAATTGTTTGATTTATGGGGTTTGGTTTTAAAAATGGGTATGAAACCCTAAAGAATAGGCATTTTCTATACCCACCTATGATGGTGGGTTTAAAAAATTTCCATACCCATATCAATAGTCATTTCCATATACACACCAACACCCCTTTAGTAAACCAAAGTGGGTCATTGAGGAAATAGAAGATGAAGTTATATCAAGTAAAGGGAAACAAAATAAAGTAGTTAAAGGTTTTATGTGCTAAGAGGTTATTGTTAGGCTGGAATGATGGTGATAATGTGGATAGGCTAGATAGTGGTCAAAGCAATCAAGTAAGGCCAAAAATAGGTGAATGCAGTGAACCTAATATAGCAACATAAGGCTAACTAGTGACTTTGCGAATGACTTTTACCCTGCTTCTGACCTAGTTTTTGGCCAATATGAGTGTGACCCTTTCTTTGGTACATACAAGTTTGGTGTTGTTGACAAAGGTCCTGAGCTACGAGTTGGTGATAGGGTAAAGGCATTTTGATTGATAAAGGAAGTGCATATAGGTGGTGATGAAGATAAGGCTGATCAAGATGAAGTGCATACATGTAGAGATGATGGTAACAAAAGTGATGTACTGGTTGATGAGGTAAATCAAGTTAAAGATGTAGTAGTGAACATGGATAATTTTTACAATATAAATTCTAATACCATGGGTCATGTTGAAAAACAACCTGTATTTAATACGAATGAGGAGTTTGATGTTGATGTTGATGTTATAGACAATGAAGAGTTTGATAGTTCCTCAAATTAAGATTGGATAGAAAGGATAAGGAAAAATGAAACTAAAACAACTAAGGAAACAAGGTAATATGGAAGATGGTGACTTGCATAAAGTCCATTTCTATGTTGGGCAGGAATTTGGTAGTGTAGCTGAGATCAAAGATAAGGGTAATTCCATTCTCTTGAAACTGGGAGGAAGCTATATTGGAAGAAGAATGATAAAAAGACAGTGAATACTGAATGTAAGGGGACAATTTCATTATTTCAAGATGGCTTGGATGATGGGCCAAGTCAAGGTTTTTGAAGCCCAACAATTAAATGGACAAAGACTAAATTTAGTGAAATTAAAGGTTTTGAAAGTCCAAAAACTAGGTCAAATTAAAAAGTAATAATAATAATAATAATAATAATAATAATAATAATAATAATAATAATAATAATAATAATAATAATAATAATAATAATAAAGTAGGTGGTAAACCTAATTGAAGAAAGTTATCAGACAATCAATGCCAATGGATTTTACATGTTTCCAAGTTAAAAGAAATTGGGACTTGGCAGGTGAAGACATTTTATGATACTCATAGGTGTCTACAAACCTAAAAGATCAAATATTCAATTTCCAATTCACTTTCTGAACACATTATGAATCAAATTGAAACAACCCTAGAAATACCAATCAAGGCAATTAAAGATCAGTTACGAAAGAAGTTTTAGTTGGAGGTGTCGTGTATGATGGACTTGATGTCAAAATCAAAAGCAATTGACCATGTAAGAGGTTATTTCACTTTTTTGTACAGGATGTTAACGGGTTATGTTATAGAGTTGCAACAATGCAATCCTAACACAACTATTAGGATAGGAGTGAAAATTAAAACAAATCATATGTGTGAAACAAGGGTTTTTAAAATGATATGTGTGTGTTTGGGAGCATCTAAACAAGGGTTCAAAGCTTGCATGAGGCAGTTTTTAGGTTTTGATGGTGCTTTCATTAAAGGACCATTCCCAGGTCAATTTTGTCAACAGTTGTTGGTGTGGATCCCAATAATGACATATATCAATTGCCTTATGAATTTGTGGAAATAGAATCAAGAGAGTCATGGACTTGGTTTTCGAACATCTAAAAGAAGAGTTAGAATTGTAATCTAACTCTAACTTCACTTTCATTAATGACAGAAAGAAGGTACAATCAAACTCCTCATCCAGAGGTGGGAAGGCCACATAATAAAAGAAAGAAGTTTGCAGGTGAGGATATTCCAATGGTGAAGAATGGAAAGTCGTTTATGAGATGTCAGACAGTCACTTGCGACTTGTGCAAAACTAAGGGTCACAATATGTCACACCCCGCCGAATAGCGGAAACGCGAGGTGCTACGAACCCAATATACATCGCAAAAGATAATAGAACGATACCAGAACATGATAATATAAAAGAAATCCCAATAATTATATTGTTAATTCAGAGTACAAGTCTAAAAGGATAAAAACATCATTTGTCTTAAAAGATAGTAATTGTTTTTAGTCCGATACTTGACTCATATGAAAATCCATGAAATGCATCACTTATGTTCCACTTTCATCTGATTACCTGAAAAGCATGATAAAAAGTTTCAACTATGAAATAGTTAGTGAGTATCACAGTAAATTGTACACCAAAAATAGTTCCATAAATCGTTTCAAAAAATGTCCAATATCGTCTCAAAATGATTCCAAAAAAAAATAGTTTCAAAATAGCTCTCAAAATAGTCCTCAAGAAAACTCCCATCTTTGAGTAAACTTATCAAAAGCCTAAAGCTAAGTAGTATCTTGATTTAAATTAATTTCAATTCTCATTAAACAAGAACTGTCATGAAGTTAAGTTAAATGGCAAGTTATTAATGAGCTCTAAATTCTTGATAACTCGACTAAATTATGGGATTTTCTTAATAATATAAAAGTCATGTCATCCAACGTCGTAGATCTTAAAGAAAATAAGTCAAATCATTTTTCAAACGTGTATATGCAAAACATATACTAAAGTAATGTATACTATAGTGTTTATGCAGGGCCACTACTTAAACGTATTCAACCTACAGTTCCTGAAGAACTATTCCAAAACACAACCCGCTAATATAGAAATAGTAGAAATGTATATCGATCGTTCCTTTAGATTTTATAATCTAGTCAACAAAGCGAGACCTAAATAACATTAGGCATAAATCTAGTATTTTGCACTCCAAGATGTGTGGAGTGAGGAGTAGTTCAATCCTAATAACGCTATCTATAAGTACTAACGTCTCATCCTCGTCATGGGATATAGTGAGCTAAAAGTAGTGTACGATCAACCTCAGCATACAACAATATACATGCAAAAATCATAGTTAAAAACAAGTCATAAATTCAAGTTCAAGAGTTCAAAATAAGACATAAGTCCAAAATCAAGTTCAAAAGGTTCAAAATATCTCAAAAGGTTCTAATACTTCATGATACTTACAAGATCAGAATAATTAAAATAAAAATACTTAATCATGCTTTCCACCCCAAAAGTAAGTAAAAACCGTAAAAAGGGGATGTGAGAAACCCACCTTAAAAAGGTAGAATACGAGTACTAGAACGGCTTGACAAATAGAACGACTTAGGAACCAATAATCACGTGCCTCTACCAATGACATAAAATAAGTAATATGCCACTTCTTAGACTCTTAATGATATGCTCGGACTTGATGAATAATAATAAGCTCAAAAATGCTAGTTTCGTCGTTATTTAACACTTTATACTTAGATACTAAAAAACACAAATCTGTCCCGTTTTTAATGTGTAACACCCTCAAATATCGCAGCGGAAGATTGTGTCACTAGGGTATTACTTATTAGCACACAGTACAAGTTATAGAAAACGACCTCTAAATGAGACGTTTTGAAAAATTACCATTTGATTAATAATATCAGAGTTGCAAACAAGATATTCCATAGTATATTACATAAGAGTTTTTAAAATATATTGAATGGTAAATGATAATAGCATAAGTCTTCAAACCATGACGTGCGACTCTATGCTCCATGCACTAGCTATCACCTTATAGACCTGAGATAAACATGCTAAAAAGTGTCAACACAATGGTTGGTGAGTTCATTGAGTTTATTGCAAATAAAATGGAAAGTATTTATGATTAAATCCCCATGACAAGTATATGTCAACCTAATCCTGCTAAAAATCCTGCCCATACAAGACTTGTAACATCTTAGGTCCACATATAAGTTCATATTAATAAATTTAAATGTTTAGAGTGTTATGAGTAGGACATATTTTCTTAGGAATTAGAAATTTCATTGTGAAGTTTCGGTCACCCCAAATATAATCTAGCATAAGTTAGCTCGTAGACTTATCGTTATTTAGTAGTTTATTAGTTAGTTATGCTAAACCGTCAAGTCTAATCACACAAGGCGGCCACTTGTGAATGGCCAACCGTAAGACTTAAAACGCTTAAAACACAAATGCAATGAAGTCACGGAGAATATAATGAATTCCGGGTCGTTTAGTCCCACGGAGACTCGATGGTGTGTCAAAACAAACTCGGATGATAGAATGATCACTAAGGATAGTGATCAGTAAAGGTTTTGATTAGAAATATTACACTCTTGATTGATTGGAATGGAATAGGATACGAGTTGGAAAACACAACAATCGGATGAAAGAAAGCGTAAATCGTAAGTTTAAAAACTACGTATCGTACAAAATAAAAAGTAAAATCTAAGAAATAAAAGACCTAAAAATATGAAAATAACATTTTGAAATCCTAAAATAAAAGAAAATTATTAGAAAAAGAAAATTATTTTTAACACTATTTAATTAATTATTATTAATTAAAACTATTTTAACTATTTAATAAATACTCTAAAATAGAAGAAAATACAAAATAAGGCTAGAAAAATAAACTTATGATTCAGAAAAATCTAAAATACTATAAAACTAATTTTAAAATTAAAAATATATTTTCACACTTTTATCTAATTATTACTAATTAATTATTATTTAAAATACACTTAAATACTAGAAAATATAAAATAAACTTGGAAAAATAAAATTTTAACTTGGAAAAATCTAAAATATGATAAAACTAATTTTAAAACTGAAAAGTTATTTTTTTATGCTTTTTAATTATTTATTACTAATTAATTACTATTTTTAACTATTTAAAATTATAATAAATACTAAAAAGATAGAGAAAAATATGAAACTTTTTCTAAAAATACTATATGATGACAGAAAACTAAGAAAAATAGAAAAACAAGATTTGCTTATTAAAAAGCTAGAAAGAAAAATCAAAAAGCTAGGAAATCTTAAATAAACACTATCACTGATTTTAACTTGATGTTTTTCGGATTTTCTTTTTGAAAACTACTTTACTACTGATATTATGAAACTTTAACAAAGACAAAAATTTTACAAGTCACAAATAAGCTGTTTTGACAAGCTTATGGACCAACAGATGGCTTAATGAGCTTATTTGGTGTAAATAAGCTCAAACAAGCTCACAACTGAAACAAAAGCTCAAATAAGCTACAAACAAGCTAGATGAACTAGAATGAAGCTAAAAAGAACAGATAAGCACACTGAAAAGCTAGAACAAAGACAATAAGCACTTGGCTTAAACACAGAAATGGGACAAGATAGAGGCTTATAGCAGCCCTAGCAAACAAGCTTCAAAATGAAAAACAAGGCTTGAGACCTCAAGAGGGCTTGGTTGGCTTTCCAAAGAAACAAAGATCACAAGATTTGAGCAACTAATAAGCTCTATGCAAGCTTATCAAAATGATGCCATTCACTGTGCACAGGGCATGTTTGCAGACAAGGTACCAACAAAAAGCTAATTAAAAAGCACTTAAAAAGCTGATTCAAAGATAGCTAGTATTTTTCTATTTTTGTCTAGCAACTGAACTTTAAAACCCCAAAAGCTTTTAAGCTAAAACTCACTATTGAACACACAATGAAAATATCTGTTTTAATCAAAAACGACCAAATGAGAAATTTTGACTTTTTGGTTTGCACTAAGAGTTTGACCAAAGTGAACTTTGATTTGATTCTATGCACTGAATATGTTGTTAAAAGGTAGTATAAGACTGATTTGATCAATACTAACAACTTTCTTACACAAAATAATGATCCTTACTTTTTAAAATCCAACAGTGACTGCACAATTTGATCAAAAAGCTAATTTTGACTTTTGCTTGAATGAGGACTTGTTTTTATGACTGAAATGAGTTTATAGACACTAAAGAGACACAAAGCAAGCACAAACAACAACTCAAACAATATCTATAACAGTTTAAGCAAACAAATCCAAACAACCTTTACTTCACTGTTATAGTGATTTTCAAAGCAAATCACAAATGTAATCCATTAAACTGATTGCAGACCATGAAATATCATATATTAGAACTAATGAAGCATTAAACAACAACATTAACAACAAGAAACTCGAAATGACCAAGATGAGCTTTTAAGCGTCAAAATGAGATTTTGTAAACTACCAATTTCAAAGAACAACCTCTTGATTTTATGGCTTAGGTACACTTAATTATGACTAGTGATTACTAAGAAAGCGAAATTACCACTACTAGACAATTAAAACAAAGAAATGTAAAATGAACAAAATCTTACAAATGCTATCCAAGCGCAAACGAGATCAAGGACCAATGAACACCCTATTAGCTTACCACTAAGCTTCTAACCCAAGGCCATCCATGATTTACCACCTGCTCATTTGTGTACACCATTTCAAGCGATTTTGATTTTTAAACTATTTAATTTGTATTTTGGTGATTTTTCGATTTTGATTCTAAACTTGATTTTAAATGTTTCTAAAAGCTTGAATGAGCTTTATGGGAGCTTACATGATCTAATTCAGTCCTTAAAGCAACTAATAAAAACAACATTTGATCATATGAGATTTTGAGCATGAAATTTGCATAAACTTTAAATAGAACTTGATAATGAAATTAAGGATTAGAAAAGATTCAAATACACTTTTATAACTTAAACAAAGTACTTGAAAGATTAAAATTACACTTGAAATCTGAAAATGACTAAAACGACATAAAGACTTAAATTTTTACACTAGATAGATTGATACAATGCATCTCTCCTCTTCTTTATAGATTTTTTAGCATCCCCACATGTCTCTGAGCTTATCCCACCAATTTCCAGCCATTGGATTGCATAGAATCATCAAAACCGTCCAAGTGTCATTTTGGCGCCAATTTCTTCAAAGCAGGTTTTAGACATTAATTGGAGTTGGTTTGAGTCAATAAAGGATTTTGGTGTTTAGAGGAGGTGGAGGAGACAAGGTAAGGGGGGGGGGTGAAGAAAGTCATGGAAAACTGCTCTGGTTTTGGGTATTCAGCTTGGGAGAGGGAGAGCTACAGTAGCTCGGTTTTGGCGGCGTAAGGTTGTTTTTGACTTTCGTTGACCGAGTGGGTAATAATACAAAGGGCCGGGTCGTGGGTTTGGGCCAAAGGTGTGGATTTGGGATTTGGGCTTGTTATAATTAAAGGGATCCGGTTGGTTTAGCTAGATAACAAGGACCAAAATTGTAATTTCACCAAACTTCAAGGATGATCATGATACTTTTCCAATGTTATTACAAGGACCAAACTTGACAACTTTGATAGTACAATGACCCTTTTGCATAAATTCCATTTTAAAGGTCCAAGGACTAATTTTGCAATTTTCAAAGTTTAAGGACCTTTCTTGCCAATTGACCAAAGAATCATTCAAGGATCATTTTGATAACTTAGAATACTTGAGGACCTTGAATGACAAAACTTCACATTTTTGAATTCGAGGACTAGATTTGACAACTTTTAAAACTTGGGGACTAAAGCGCCAATTTTGCAAACTTGAATCATTTTCATCGATTTTGATATTTTGCATTTAAAACACATAAAACACTTATTTGTGATATTTTGATCATTTGATGTGTTTACGAGTGTTTTCGAGATGATTTTGCGTTTAGATTATACAAAAATGATGAGTATTTAGACACTCATCAATCCCCACATTGAGATATTGCTAGTCCCTAGCAATGATTTGAAAAACTTGATGGATTTGAAAACTCTTTACCAAAAGCCATCACTTACGGAGTAGCCAAATGTTTTGATTCAAGTAAGAACCTTGGTACAACGATAACCAAATGATTTATTGGCAAATCATAAACCATATAACGGTTTGATGTGTCTTTACGAAGCCGTACCCTTACGGACTAGCCAACTCTTAGATAAATTATCGAATTATCTTTGGTGGTGAATACCAATTATGGATTTTCCACGCCTTTACCACAAGCCATAACCTTGCGGGCTAGCCAACTCTTCACTTTTTAGGATATGGTGAGTTGAGAACCATACAATTTTGGGCAAATTGCAAGCCATATAAGCGGTTTGAGAAATCTTTACCAAGAGCCGTTTGCTCTGGATTAGCCAATCCTTTTGTCTTCTGAGACATGGCGGATGATAACCAATTGAGTAAGTGTAGAACACTTACTCCAAAAAAAAAAAAAATTTTTGGCCAAAAGCGGGAATTGGGTGGATAATACATGAAATTCGTGAGAATTCCCCAGCACTAGAAATGAATATTGCCCTCAATATTCAAAGTACCGTGATTATGCGAAACAAAAAACGTAAAAGGGAAATACTACGGCCATTATTTAGAAGAATTTTTTTTTTTTTTTTTTTTTTTTTGATTTTATATACAACGCGTGGGAAACTCCCCACACTAGGGTGGTAGAAAGGGGTAAGAAGGCGAAATATGGGTGAAAACCCATATGGTGTGTGCTAATGTTTTTGATTCCCGAGTCACTAGCTTGACTCGATCCCGCATTCATTGGTTCATGGGGAAAGTTTGTAGATCCGGGACAACCACGGGGAATGTCCTCTCCAAAGTAATGCTTCACTCGATGACCATTCACTTTAAAATTAGGACCATCGGGTTGAGATAACTCAATGGTACCATAAGGATAAACCTTAGCAATGGTGAATGGACGGACCAGCGGGACTTGAGCTTTCAGAAAATCTTCAATCTTGAATTGAAAAGAAGGACTCGATCACCAACGTTGAAAGCGCGTTCTTGATCTTGAGTCATGAATCTTCTTTGTCTTTTGCTTGTAGATCAAAGAGTTCTCGTAAGCTTGATCACGAAGTTCATTTAATTCATTCATTTGAACTTTTCTATGATCACCGGTATCGTATATCGAAGTTTGCATGTTTTAAGGCCCGTATGCCTTGTGCTCTAACTCAATCGGAAGATGACATGCCTTTCCGTACACTAGCTTGTATGGAGTACACCCGATGGGTGTTTTGTAAGTATGCGGAAGGCCCAGTGCGTCATCAAGCTTATCCGACCGGGATGCACGATTTTCGCCTCTTGTCCTTTCAAGGATTCTTTTAATACCACGGTTTGAAACTTCCACCGCCCACTTGTTTGGGGTGGTATGCGATGAGAGGCGGTGGGTAACACCATACTTTTGCATGACTCTTTCAAATTGGTCATTACAAAAATGTGTACCACGATCATGATTATCGCTCTCGGAGTTCCAAACACGGCAAAAGAGATTTCAAAATTTCACAACAACTCGGGCATCATTGGTGGGTAAAGCTTTTGCTTCAACCCATTTTGACAAATAGTCAACGACCCGAGTATGTACTTGTTACCACGAGAAGAAGGAAATGGCCCCATAAAATCAATACCCCATATGTCAAATATCTCACAAACTTGAATGGCATTTTGTGGCATTTCATTTCTTTGAGATATATTTCCATGACGTTGACAAGCGTCACGAGGCTTTGACAAATTCGTGGGCATCCTTATAGATTGTGGGCCAATAAAACCGGAATCAAACACCTTTTGGCGGTGTAGTTTGGACTATGATGGCCCCGGTGGGTCGGCATGGCAAGCTGTGAGAATGTCAATAGCTTCACGTCCATAAACACACCGTCGGATGACTTGATCCGCACAGATTTTGAATAAGAAAGGGTCGTCCGAAATAATGTTTAACATCTTTGAAGAATTTGTTCTTCTTTGGGTCGACATCCCTTTCACAATGAAGTTACCCGCATGGTAATTTGCGAAGTCGACAAACCATGGGGTGGTAGAATTTCCACGAAAAGAAACCGCATTGAGTGTCTCGAGAGGAAATGTTTCATTTATTTCCTTTTCTCGAAAACATCTTGGTGAGGTTTTCTAATCAGACGAGATGATCGTGACTAGATTCTCGGCTCCTTTTTATCACGTATAATGATATCAAATTCTTGGAGGAGGAGAATCCAGCGAAGCAATCTCGGCTTTGCATCTTGTTTTGCAAAGAGATATTTAAGAGCCGAGTGATCCGTATACACTACGCATTTGGTCAAGATTAAGTATGGCGAAACTTCTCAAATGCATACACCACGGCTAATAGCTCTTTTTACGTGGTGGTGTAATGAGTTTGAGCTTCATCATAGTCTTACTTGCGTAGTGAATAGGTGAAAATGCTTGTTTCTTCGTTGCCCTAGGATTGCACCGATAGCAAAATCACTTGCATCGCACATGAGCTCAAAAGGCAAGTCGATCGGGAACAACGAGAATGGGTGCTTGATAGCTTTTTCTTCAATGTTTCAAAAGCTTCTATGCACTCGGGTGAGAAGATAAAAGGAGCATCCTTTTCAAGAAGATGGGTCATAGGTAGGGCGATTTTGGAAAAATCTTGTATGAATCTCGATAGAAACCGGCATGACCTAAAAACTCCTAATACCTTTGGCGGTAGTAGGATGAGGCAGCTTAGCAATAACATCAACTTTTGCTCTATCTACCTCAATCCCGTTCTTTGAAATCTTATGGCCAAGGACTATGCCTTCTTTGACCATAAAGTGGCTTTTCTCCCAGTTTAGACAAAGATTGGTGTCTTCACACCTTTGAAGCATTTTATCTAAATGGGAGAGACATGATTGAAAAGAATCCCCAATGACCGAGAAGTCATCCATAAACACCTCCATTGTTTCCCGATCATGTCGTGGAAAATGGCCATCATACATCGTTGGAGCGTGCGGGAGCATTACATAAGCCAAAAGGCATACGTTTGTAGGCAAAAGTTCCGTATGGGCGGTGAATGTGGTCTTCTCTTGATCCTGTGGATCAATAGGGATCTGAAAGTAACCGAGAAACCATCAAGGAAACAATAGTATTCATTCCACGCTAATCTCTCAAGCATCGGTCCATAAAGGGTAGAGGAAAATGGTCTTTACGGTGGCGTCATTCAACTTACGATAGTCAATGCAAACCGCGCCATCCGTAACCAATCGAGTTGGAATTAACTCGTTATCTTCATTGTGATAACGATAATGCCACCCTTTTGAACACAATGAATTGGGCTGACCCAGGACTATCTGAGATCGGGTAAATCAATCACGCATCAAGTTTGATAACCTCTGTTTGATAACATCATGGATTTTTGGATTCACTCGTCTCGATGTTGAGCTATTGGTTTAAAGTCATCCTCCATCAAGATTTTATGAGTACAAAACTCGGGGTTTATACCTTTGATGTCGGAGAGTTTCCAAGCAATTGCTTGCTTGTGTGACTTCAAGATTTTTATGAGGCGACTTTTCATCTTTACTCAAATCTCGAGCAATAATGACGGGTAATTTATCATCACCCTCAAGAAATGCATACTCGAGATGAGGAGGTAAGTCCTTAAGCTCAACCTCGGGAAATTCTTGATTTTCTCAAGCGACTTGACTTCCTTGTTATGAAGTTTGATGGGAGGAGAGGAGGAGAAGTGTCCAGTTGACAACTTCTTTAGAAGAATATCTCCTCAGTTAATCTCATTTTGATTAATCTCATTAGGAATTGAATCACTAGAGTGAGGGTTGATGATGGATCATCATTGAGCAACTTCTCAATAAAGTATGTCCCCTCAATATCAATTGGGCGTGATCAATTTCCCATGGAGCAGAATCACTAGCCAAGTATGCTTCAATCTCATCTAAGATGAAGTCGCTTCCCTCAAGCGGAGTGAGAGAAGGAGTAGAATTGGCTATGATAGGTTGAGAAGATGTGGTGGAATCCCTCTCACGAAATTATGAGAATAACCAAGAACTTCTTGAGAGTACTCTTGAAGCAACATCAATGATATCTATTCGGTTAACCGATTCGAAATCATAATTTGCGGAGTACCTCGAAGTTTGATCAAGGTTGAAGGTGACGACTTCATTACCAACACGCAATGTGATTTCTGCTCAAATACATCAATGAGAGCACGGCCCGTTCGGAATCCTCGACCAACAATGAGAGGAACCCGATGATCGGCATCAAAATCAACAACCACGAAGTCGGTGGAAAATGGAACTTTCCTACTTTCACAAATCGTCCTCGGCAATGCCAAGAGGACGGGATATGGAAACGATCGCAAGCTCGAGAGTCATGCATGTAGGAGTAAGTTCGGAAGAAAGTTTCTTCCATCTTGAATAAGGCATAAGGTTTATGCTTGCACCAAGATCTGCTAGGGCAAAGCATTCAACCATTCACGGAATACACAAGGTAAGAGAAATTTCCGGGATCTCCAAGTTTTCGGAAGCTTCTTGAATAGCTGGCGGCGATTCTCGTTAAGAGGAGTTTTGCCATTTCAAGCGACTTTTCCTTATTGCTTAACATGTGTTTGAGAGTCGATGCGAACTTGGGCATCGGCATGATAGCATCCATGAAGCTTATGTCAAAGTGTAATTCTTGGAAAATTTGGAAAAATTTATCCATTTGATGACTAGCTTTTTCACGGAGCTTTTGCTCATTCAAACGTGATGGGTAAGGAATAGAAGATTTGGATTCGATTCTCAGCGAGAGCTACGGGAGGTTCAAAACAACTCCTTGATTTGACTTGGGTTTCGGACCACTTGAGGTTGGACTACAGAAGGTAGGGCGTGTCTTGATACCGTGGGCTAGAATAATGCACCTTGTCCGTTGTTTCCTTGGTAACTTGACTCATTGCCACGGGAGGAGGGGCATTGGAGTCGTGGGTCCATTGTGTTTTGGAGGTTCACTTTCCACTACCTTTGGGAGAGAAGAAGAAGAAGAGGTAGTAGGAACAGCGGGTCCATCATATGAAACACCACTTCGGTTGTGATCGCCTTAGCATCGCCCCTCGGGTTAGCGATCGTGTTGCTCGGAAGTTTTCACGAGCCCGAGGGTTGATCATTTAAAGACTTCTTAAGATCGACAATCGGTGACCAACAACTGTTCATTTCATCTTGGGACTTCATGAATTGCTTGATAACTCATCGGATGATGGTCTGGAGGAACAATGAGGGGAGGAGGCTGGAGGGACAATTTGAGGCCGTATGTTTTGATTATAGCCAAAATTCCCTTGATTAGGATTCATATTCCCATGAAATTGATTCCCTCGATTGAAATTGTTTTGATGAAGGTTTCCTTGATGTTGGAAACCTTGATTGGGTCGAGGATAGAAATTACCTTGGTTTTGATAACCTTGGTTCATTCTTGGTTGGTTCGATTCGGTTTTGCATGTTATGATTTTGGTTAAAACCGGGTGGTGCACGATTAGTGTTAGCACGGTAGTGTGGTTCATTTGAGGACGGTATTGATTACCTCCTTCTTGAACTACCGGCTAGAGCATTGGCTTCAAAGGACTACCATCGGTGGCGGTACAATTGTAGTAAGCATGAGGACCACCACAAGTGACACAACTCTCAACTTTCTTCACTTGACATGTGTTGGTGTCGAGTGAAGGTCACTTTCTTTGGTTAGCAAGAACCAAAGCTCGAACAATGTCGTGAGTTTGTCAATCTTAGCATCGGTGCTAGATGTACTCACGGGGATGAAGAAGAAGAAGGTCCAGCATGAGGCGATATGTCTTTGCTCGAAAGGACGGACACGAGATTTGTTCTCAATGATTTGCAAGGCCTCTTTTGTGGTCTTGCTCAGAAATACCTCCAGCGGAGGCATTCAAAGAGTCTTGATTAGTGCGATTGAGACCATTGTAGAAAGTATCCATTTGCATTAACTCGGTAAAACCATGATGCGGACACTTGAAGCAACTCTTTATAACGATCCCATGCCTCCCGAATGATTCATCAAATCTCGAGAAAATTTCATTATCTCATTCTTAAGACTTGTGGTTCGGGATGGAGGATAGAACTCGTTAACGAACTTGGTGACAAGATCTTCCCATGTCTCTATAGAGCGAGGGGTTGTTTCTCAAGCCAATTCCGGGCTTGTCCTACAGAAAATGGGAGCGAGAAGAAGCTTGATAGCTTCATGTGGGACATTCTTGTACTTGATGGTAGATGCAATCTTGTTAAACCATCGAATGTGTGCATGAGGATCATCCGCTCAAAACCATAGAATTGGCTTTGGGTTACTAGATTAAGCAACCGGTTTTGAGCTCGAAAGTGTCGACCACGATGGTTGGGACAACAATGGCATCTCCGTAACCCTCGATGGGTGCTTGGAAGCTCATTCATGGGTTTGTCTTCGCCATTTCGACGGAGGTGGTGGTGGTAGGCGTTCCTCGATCACGGTGAAGGAGATGAGCGTCCTCTCGTCTCGAGGAATGTTTCCAAGTTCGAAAGTGGACTTGTAGAGCTGGAAGAGCAGTGCGCATGCACTAAGTATAAAATCAATTTT
Source organism: Chrysanthemum lavandulifolium (assembly GCA_022545495.1). Classification (NCBI taxonomy): domain Eukaryota; kingdom Viridiplantae; phylum Streptophyta; class Magnoliopsida; order Asterales; family Asteraceae; genus Chrysanthemum; species Chrysanthemum lavandulifolium. The sequence goes on from CM040246.1 coordinate 68,621,995, forward strand.
CAAAACAAATGAGGCAAAGCGACAAGTGAACTTAACCAATAATCACAAATGAAATGGCTTCTTTGAAAAAGGTACACCAAATCACAAGTGACACAAAGGCAAGTTTTAAATCGATGTTCGGGAACTTATTATGGTCGCACCCCAGTTAGGTAGTGCCTTTGCCTTGATTTGCGGTGGTTGATTTTATGTATATATTAAGTACCACCGAAAAGGCGTAGGTAAGATTTGTGCGAGATGGGTTCAAAAACTTTTGGACAATATTTTTGGTATCGTCTCGTTTAACCAAATCGTCTTGTTTTAAGAATCACCTTAAAGACAATACAAGATAAAAACGTTACGATTGTTTTGTTGTTTTATATTTTTTGGTGTTTTAACACTTTAGGAAAAGTGCTAATGAACTTTTGATTTTCTTATAACTTTACAAAAAAACTTTTACAAATGATGGGGTATGTGCAAGAATGGGTGCGAAAATGGCTAAACACACGCTAAAGCCTCCCGTGTGGCCGAAAATTTGATCTGTGCTAAACCGTCAAGTCTAATCACACAAGCTAGCCACTTGTGAATGGCTAACCGTAAGACTTAAAGCGCTTAAAACACAAATACAATGAAGTCACGGAGAATATAATGAATTCCGGGTCGTTTAGTCCGGAGACTCGATGGTGTGTCAAAACAAACTCGGATGATAGAATGATCACTAAGGATAGTGATCTGTAAAGGTTTTGATTGAGAAATTACACTCTTGATTGATTGGAATGGAATAGGATACAAAGTTGGAAAGCACAACAATCGGATGAAAGAAACGTAAATCGTAAGTTTAAAACTACGATATCGTACAAAATAAAAAGTAAAATCTAAGAAATAAAAGACCTAAAAATATGAAAATAACATTTTTGGAATCCTAAAAATAAAAGAAAATTATTAGAAAAAGAAAATTATTTTTAACACTATTTAATTAATTATTATTAATTAAAAACTATTTTAACTATTTAATAAATACTCTAAAATAGAAGAAAATACAAAATAAGGCTAGAAAAATAAACTTATGATTCAGAAAAATCTAAAATACTATAAAACTAATTTTAAAATTAAAATATATTTTCACACTTTTATCTAATTATTACTAATTAATTATTATTTAAAATACACTTAAATACTAGAAAATATAAAATAAACTTGGAAAAATAAAATTTTAACTTTGAAAAATCTAAAATATGATAAAACTAATTTTAAAACTGAAAAGATATTTTTATGCTTTTTAATTATTTATTACTAATTAATTACTATTTTAACTATTTAAAATTATAATAAATACTAAAAGATAGAGAAAATATGAAACTTTTCTAAAAATACTATATGATGACAGAAAACTAAGAAAAATAGAAAAACAAGATTTGCTTATTAAAAAGCTAAAAGAAAAATCAAAAAGCTAGGAAATATTAAATAAACACTATCAACGATTTTAACTTGATATTTTTACGGATTTTCTTTTGAAAACTACTTTACTACTGATTTTATGAAACTTTAACAAAGACAAAATTTTACAAATCACAAATAAGCGTTTTTTGACAAGCTTATGGACCAACAGATGGCTTAATGAGCTTATTTGGTGTAAATAAGCTCAAACAAGCTCACAAGCTGAAACAAAAGCTCAAATAAGCTACAAACAAGCTAGATGAACTAGAATGAAGCTAAAAGAACAGATAAGCACACTGAAAAGCTAGAACAAAGACAATAAGCACTTGGCTTAAACACGAAATGGGACAAGATGAGAGGCTTATAGCGACCCTAGCAAACAAGCTTCAAAATGAAAACAAGGCTTGAGACCTCAAGAGGGCTTGGTTGGCTTTCAAAGAAACAAAGATCACAAGATTTGAGCAACTAATAAGCTCTATGCAAGCTTATCAAAATGATGCCATTCACATGTGCACAGGCATGTTTGCAGACAAGGTACCAACAAAAGCTAATTAAAAGCACTTAAAAAGTGATTCAAAGATAGCTAGTATTTTCTATTTTGTCTAGCAACTGAACTTTAAAACCCCAAAAGCTTTTAAGCTAAAACTCACTATTGAACACACAATGAAAATATCTGTTTTAATCAAAACGACCAATGAGAAATTTTGACTTTTGGTTTGCACTAAGAGTTTGACCAAAGTGAACTTTGATTTGATTCTATGCACTTTGAATATGTTGTTAAAAGGTAGTATAAGACTGATTTGATCAATACTAACAACTTTCTTACACAAAATAATGATCCTTACTTTTAAAATCCAACGATGGACCTGAAAATTGATCAAAAGCTAATTTTGACTTTTGCTTGAATGAGGACTTGTTTTATGACTGAAATGAGTTTATAGACACTAAAGAGACACAAGCAAGCACAAACAACAACTCAAACAATATCTATAACAGTTTAAGCAAACAAATCCAAACAACCTTTACTTGACTGTTATAGTGATTTTCAAAGCAAATCACAAATGTAATCCATTAAAGCGATTGCGGACCATGAAATATCATATATTAGAACTAATGAAGCATTAAACAACAACATTAACAACATAAACTCGAAATGACCAAGATGAGCTTTTAAGCTGTCAAAATGAGATTTTAATAAACTACAAATTTCAAAGAACAACCTCGAGCGATTTTATGGCTTACAAACACACTTAACTATAACTAGTGATTACTAAGAAAGCGAAATTTAAGCTTACCACTACTAGACAATTAAAACAAAGAAATGCCAAAATGAACAAAAATCTTACAAATGCTTATCAAGTGAAAACCGAGATCCAAGGACCAATGAACACCCTATTAGCTTACCACTAAGCTTCTAACCCAAGGCCATCCACATTTACCACTCCATTTGTATACACCATTTCAAGTGATTTTGAATTTTAAACTATTTAATTTGTATTTTGTGATTTTTCTGTTTAACTTCTAAACTTGAATTTTAAGGTCTCTAAAAGCTTGAATAAGCTTTTGGGAGCTTACATGATCTATTTCAGTCCTTATCAACAAATAACAACAACATTAACACATTGTGAGATTTTGAGCATGAAATTTGCATAAATTGAAATAAGAACTTAAAACTTGATATTAAATTAAAGTAGTTCACAAATACTTGGATTAACTTAAACAAAGTACTAGGAAAGCTTAAATTACACTTGATTTTGAGAAAAACTAAAAGCGACAATGGAAAATTAAAATTAACACTAGATGATGTTGATACATTGCTTCACTCCTCTTCTTTATAGATTTTTAGCATCCCATGTCTCTGAGCTTATCCCACCAATTTCCAGCCATTGGATTGCATAGAATC